>PITA01001828.1:0-180262 GCA_004023965.1 Spilogale gracilis
GAAACAGAGGGAAGAAAGCCTAGCGAGAGAAGGAAGGAAGGAAGGGAGGGAGGGAGGGAGGGAGGGAGGGAGGAAAGAAAAAAGATAAATATTGATAATCACTCGATGCAAATTCTGAAATTGCAACTGCGTCTGATGGGAGTAACAGAAAAAAAGGAAGGAATTTGAACTTGCCTATACTCTGTCAAGATCCCCCCCACCTTCCACCTCCGATAAAGGCTTTCTGAGATGTGAAGATCCTTAAAGCAGATTGAAAGTGGACTTCTGCAGTTGACCTTTGTACTTGTTCTTAGTTTGTTTTTTGTTGCATCTTCAAAGGAAAGTTGAACAAGCATCTACTCTTTGTAAAAATAAGCTAATATAGTTTCTTCCTAGATACTTTTTTGGGGACTGGTTTCCTGTCTTTTGTCCTTGATTTATTATCGCCTCTATTTGTTCTCCCCCATTTGGTTCATTTTATTCTTATTTTAAAAGAACAGCTCCAAAGACCCTTCTATTTTCATGGAAATTGCTCAGTAGTAACAATTTCAGATAGCTTCCAGAAGAATAATCATCATGCTGGCTGCTTCACCCAAGATGCCTTGCAGCATTTCACATAACAATTTACTAATTAATGACAAATTAAATGGAATTTGGTAAGAAGAATCAGAGGTTAGAGTACTGGTGTATATTGTGTATAAAAAGGTATGCAAATATCTTCAGCCCATTTGTGGTTCATCAGTGGGAAATAATAGCTATTCTACTTGAAAATTTCAAATGCAGGAGAGCTGCTGCATAGAAGCAGAATTTGGAAATTATTCATCGTTTTAATTTTTTAACGGTTTCTAAGATGAGAAACCATTCCTTCATTTTAGAGGCACAATGAACTTAGTCTTTTTGTTTTAATAACTTTAAAATCGTACAAATTCGGCTCTACTTTGTGGTTATATTCATTACCTATTAGGAGGCAAGGAGCAATTTTTGGAAATCAGCGACTGAAGTTTTCATCTTTCAGAGCTGAATAAAAGGCACCGGCTCTGTTCTTCTAAGGCAGGCATTGGCACACTACGGCCTGCAGACCAAATCCACTTTGCCTGGTTTTGTAAATAAAGATTCTTTTGGAAACAGTCGTATTCCTTCACCCATGTATCGTCTATGCCTGTTTTCACACTCCCGTGGCAGAATCGCAGTGTGGATCTGGTAGCCTGCAAGTTTAGAAGATTTATAGTTGGGGGCCTCTGGGTGGCTCAGTGGGTTAAGCATCTGCCTCAGATCATGATCTGGGAGTCTGGAGTGGAGTCCTGCATAGGGCTCTCTGCTCCGTGGGAGCTTGATTCTCTTTCTCTCTCTGCCTACCGCTTTGCCTACTTTTCCTCTCTCTCTCTCTGTCAAATAAAAACATAAAATTCTAAAAAAAAAAAAAAGATTTACAGTCGTGTCTTTTAAATTTGCCCAACCCTGCCCTAGAGGGTAGATCTAGGGAGACAACGCTAACCACAGAGAGAGAAGAAAGATTTTAACTGAGAAAATAGTAAAATTATTTTAAGGTGTCCCACCTCTAGTAAAAGCCCACAAATGGTCATTATCAATCCCGTTGTTATAAAAATTTTCCAAAATGTTTTTTCTTATTCAATGGACATTTAGGGGAACTGTTCTCTTTAGTTACTTTGTCTTTAGTGAACAGGTGACTCACCTCAGGGAAACACTGATTATTTCTAATAAGAAAAGGATTCACAAGGAGTGAAATGGGTCTGCCCTCCATGGAAGTTCTGGGTGAACACAGACGGCTTCCCACATTAAATAGGGGGACTGCTTTGAACACAAGTCAATTGATTTATTTTACTGCTTCTAATTTTGATAATGAGACAAAATACCTTTACTGATTTTGTCATCTTCAATTTATATTCAAACTATTAATGTCCAAAAGATATTTGGGGCCGTGAATATCTCTTAATCCTTTTAATACATTCCCTCTGACCTATAGGGTACTACGACCACAGGACAGTTCAACTCCTGAACGTTCCATTTGTGTTGATAGGGACAAAGACAAAGCCGGAAAACAGAATACCCCGCACATGCCCACAACTTGATACGACCCCAGGGCACCAAGGAGCATGGCCAATCCTCAGCTTAAAGCAACAACCCTTAAGTAAATTTAGATGATCGTTATTTTTCCCCATCAGTAGATTATGTCTCCATTGGCTGCCTGCTCTAGACCCAGTCTCAGCCCCTTCCTGCCCAAACTTTTAAATTGGATTTAAATTGAGAGTCGATGTTTCTGAAGGGGCACTGAACTGGGAATTTGCGGTTTGATGGACTGTGGGAGCAAGTAATGTGACCTCAGCGCTCCATGGAAGAAAAGAAAATGGGATTAGTCCAGACTTGGTGTCTTGAATCAGCTCTCAATTGTCATTCCAACAAACAGTACTGAACACCTACCGTGCTGGGAAAAAATAGACATAGCTCTGTCCTCAGGATGCTTGCTGTTACATGAATGTATTGTGAGAAGGGGATGAGGTAGGATAATTAAAACCAATACACACGCATATACACACAGGAATGCACACACGTGCAATCAACGGCATCAATGGGGAAGTTCTGCTTTAGGCAAGGCCAATCGGCCCAAGAAAGTGGCATTAAAGGCATATCTTGAAGGATGAGCCAGCTAGAAAGATGGTGGTGGGGACAGGGGGAACATTCCAGAGACCATGCAGCTGGATAAAGATGCTGAGACTGCCTGTGAAGAGTTTTGCACAACAGAGTAACTGAAGTAACACCGGCACCCACAGCAGACATTACTAATCAATCACAGCCCTCTTTCTTGTCGAAAACAGACAAAACCTCAGAATTCCCAGCATAGCAATCCAGGCAGCCACCGCCAGTCAACGAGTGTTGGAGAAAGATGAAACCTATTTGCCATTCCTGGACCACGTGGTTCCAGAAGGACCTCCCAGCCCTGGAATTTTCCAGTACAATGATTCTTATTGCATTCAGTATTTGAATACCAACTCCTGCTCTGTACATCCCCCATGTGACTGTTTTCTTCTAACTTTATTGAATTCCTAGAGATAACAAGCCTTCTCTCCCACCCCATTCCATATCATTAGTACAGATAAAGCCCCTTTCTACACCTGTATTCTAAAGGCTCTTGAAATCCCTTTCCCTGCTGGGATCATGTCCCTGTGGGTCCACTGCCTATCACTGTGTAACCAGTCACATTAAAACCGGGTGACTTAATACAAGTGGCCTTTCCCAAGGCTCTGTGTGTTGGCTGGTCAGTTCTCACCTCCACAGCCACATTCCAAAGTGGGTTGGGTTCAGCCTAGGGTGGTTGGGAGAGCAGAGATGGTGGGAGCGATTACCTCTATGTGGCCCTTCACCCCAGCCTCTTCCTAGCAGGGCAGTCTTGGAGTGGAGTCGTAAGAAGGGGTAGCAGGAGATGCAGGGCCCCTTAGGGCCAGCTTCAGAAATCCTACTGTGTCTCTGCTTTCCCGTGATGTTGGTCAAAGCATGTTCGAAAGGCCAATCCAGATTCCAGCTCCCTCCTTGGCTATGGGACAGGCATCAGAGACACATTGTAAAGGGGCATGCATATAAAAAAGGGGAGAATTGAGGGGCATTAAATGCAGCCCAACAAAACTTTATTTCAAAACTGTTGAGGTAGAACAAATAGCCATGAAGCCTAACCCCTAGCCCACGATTCTCTCTATTCAATATTCCTAGGCCTTAAGGTATTACTTGCCAGTTGGTAATTGGGAGGCCTAAGGAAATCATAATAAATTCCTAAAAGCATGGCTGGCCCTGAGCCTGATACAGCTAAAGACAAACAAAAACCTTCAATTTGGAATTTATTGCTATGTGACAGCACATCATTGCTAGGGCAGTTTCTGATAGCTCCCAGAGTGTGAGAGAGACCACTCAGCTCTGAAACACCAGGTACTTTTTCTTTATGACGTAGCTGCTTATCATTTTCTATCTTGTAAAGATGGTACTGATTTTTGCAGATATCCTAGCGGAAAGACCTAAAACTCAGAGCACACAGCTAGACTTGGATCCCAAATGCCCTACAGTAAATCTCTAAGTCTCGGTTTCCTTGTCTGTTCAATAAGCAACCTGTGAGGTTGTTGTGAGAATCAATGGCAATGAATACAAAGTTCGTAGTGAACTTCCTAACATACAGTATGCCCTTAATAAATGGCAGCTATTGTTGTTATTATTATCAACTGGGTCTGGTCAGGGAAGATGTCCTACAAGAGGCAGGCTTGGGCTGAGCTTTGGAAGATGAGTAGAAATTGGGTGTTGAAAGTTAGCGAAGAAATGCACAGTGTGATTCATTTAGGTAAAAAATACCTGGTCTAACCTAGATGAGTGGTTTCACCCCCATATTCAGCCTCCCTCCCTTGGTTTAGAAAATAAAATAAAGAAGAAGACTGAGACCAAGTATATAAGGCTTTGGAATGTCTGAACAAGGAGCCTGGGCTTTTTCTACGAGACCACCGAGAATCCTGGAAAGAGAGAGTGACAAAATGGCAAACAGAAAATTAGAGGAAGACCAGAAATTTAGTCCAGGGGCCATGGCAGGTTGACTAGATTAGAACAAGACCAAAAGGAAGACACTTGCCTGGGAGAGGAGATGATGCACAGAGGTAAAGCATGCTTGCCAACATCTTCTAAATTAATGCTTCTCATCTCTTTGACTGAGGAGTTGGGTGGTTTAGAAATAAATCCACAAATTCTTTGACATTCCTCTTTTGGAAGGACAGGGTCTATTTCCACTTCCTTGAATATGGGTCAACCTCGGTGACTCACCCCTTGTCGACAGCATGCAGCAAAAGTGACAAAGCTGGACTTCAAAGCCAGTTCATGAAAAGTAGTAGAGGTTCTACATGGTTCTCTTTCTTTCAGAAAGCTGATTGCGGGAACCCAGCCCCCAGGCCATGACAAAGCCAAGCCGCCCACTGGGATGGCCACACGGTCCAACATCAGTCCTGACTGAGGTCCTAGCTCATAGCTAGCATCACCCTCCCAGTGTGCAGATGACAGTGCCTCCAGATGACGGCAGCTCCAGCCTTTACGTCCCCTACCGGAGGGCTAGCAGGATGGAGATGAGCTGTTCTCTCTGAGTCCAGCCCAATTCTGACGAAATAAATGCTGCAAAATAAAAAATGTAAGCAAAATAAATGTTGTTAATATTTGAAGCTGCTAGATTTGGGAGTGTTTTGTCATGCAGCAATGGCTACCTAGGTCCAGCTGCTGTATACGCTGGGTGTCACGCACACACTCATTCCCTCATCTATCCAGAAACTGAGAAATTGACTACCCAGAAATGACAGTATTTTTTTTTTCTAGAACATTCCCTATCACAATACCCTCTCCATTTCCTTCACGGCACTTATCACCATTTGACATTATAGTCTTTAGTTACTCATTTGCTTGTTTTCTTTACCTCTTCCCATAGAATGAAGACCCCTGGGCACCCCGATCTCGCCTTTCTTCCTGCTCCTATATCGCATCACCTAGCTTAGTGCCGGGTGCGCGTGCTAAAATATCTGTGGGATAATGAACGAGGAACACCACCAGAAAACGGGTACATTCAATTTCATTACGCAGGAATCACTTACAGAAGACACGTGCCAAAGTTTTAAGGAAGGACAAAATATGCAATCTGAAATTTTAATTTGAAAAAATGGTTTGCATCCATTCGTTTTCTGTTGTGAATTGGTAACCGGAAGCCTGTGACCCACTGTCACTAAACACACCTCACCCAGCTCACAGAAGCGTTGCCTTAGATGCTTCTTCCTCCGAGCAACTCATCAGAACCTCCACAGCTCAATACTGCCCATTCTCCGGGCATGAAGAGAATGAGGCTTAGAAGCCCTCAGGAACTCACTCAAAATACACAGCAATGAGCGAAGAAGCCAGGGCACAAACTCAGGGGCGACTCCATACTTGCCTCAAGCAGGCTGGCCAAGTTCAAGAATACCTCAAAGGCTTGAGGGAATCTTTCTCTCTGTGTGAAGATAATCCCTTTGTATCTATTCATAGCCAATTCTTCAGCATATGCAGAGACAGAGGGTAAGAGTATAGTACTGTTTCTTCCTCCACTCTTTTAGGCATTCAACAAGCCCTCACGGAGTACATAGGGGGATCTACACTGCAGAGACCTGAGCCTAGGGAAAAGAACAGATGCAGCTCCTGCCCTCAGGGAAGGCCTTGTCCAGGGAGGGAAGAACATGGATACAGGCGCTAGGCCAGGCCTGGAGAGGACTGAGGCCCTGTCCAAGGACTTTATGATAAATCTCAGCCTCTCCCCCATTTGAACCCACTTTCCCCGAAGATTATTTCCCAGCCAGTCCTCCCAGGGGCACCCCGTTATTAATCAGGGGCTGTATCACCGCGCTTTTCAGGACCTCTCGGCAGGACCCGCCAGCCCTGTGAACCCACTCATCCCCCGTGTGGCAAACCGAGAGCACGGGGGAGCCCACCAATGAGATGGCCGAAATCAATTTTAATTGGGTCCCATGACAGGATAAAATGTTTTTGTTGTAATATCGTCTCGATAAAAGGTATTGTAATATTTAAAATGTAGTATCGATCCCTCTGCAAGGACCGTAAATCCCTGCAGATTTGAGCGCCTGACTGCAGAGGATGGGCCGGCTGCCTGGGGGATTGTGAGAAATGCATTACCCTTGGACTCCCGCATCACCCGCAGGAGAAGAGGAGGCCAAGCCCTTGTGCTCCTCCCATATCAAAGCCGAGATGCTTGCTGCGATCCCCCCCCCCCCAGCTGAC
Source organism: Spilogale gracilis (assembly GCA_004023965.1). Lineage (NCBI taxonomy): Eukaryota > Metazoa > Chordata > Mammalia > Carnivora > Mephitidae > Spilogale > Spilogale gracilis. Next base: position 6,772 of record PITA01001828.1, read on the forward strand.
ATAGGAGAACTTGAGAGAAACTGTTTAAACAAGGGAATCAAAATATGAAACTAAATCACCTGCTCGTGTTTTATTAGGCCTTCTTCTGAATCAATACAAGACCCAGGGCCCATGATTCTCGTGCTGAAAGGGAATACTTTTTCATCCTCAAACGGAATCAGGCTGCTTAAGTAAAACAGATGTTACCGTGGAGGGCCAGTCGCTGCAGCCCTCCCCTCTTTTTTCAATTCCCCCACACACACCCCAAAAAAGCGGCTGGCAGGGGCGGGGGAGGAGGCAATCCTCACATGGTCCCTGAAACCCAAGTCCCAGGGGCTGGAAAATCCGAAGCCCTAACATTTCTCAATCCTAAAGCCCAGAAAAGTTTTCTTTTCTGTTTACTCCGGGGAGGGAGAGGGACAGTAGGGGGTGGAGGGTTGGGAGGAGGGAGTGGAATTGAGCGGTCGGAGGGTGGGGGAGAGAAGGCGAGTCTGTTCGCAGAGAATGTGAAGATACAGTGGCGGAGGCAAAAGGCAGAGAAGATTTTCATTTCCTGTGTTATGGGGTGCAAATAATATCAGTATGAAAAACCTGGCGGGGAGATGGGAGATAGGAGTTTTTACATTGATAAGTATTTGTTCATTTCCTGACAACAAAAAAATATAAATCTCTCCAGAAATTAAATGCCCCGGCTTGTTGGAGCACTTTTGTGGCGCGCCGTGCGGGCCGGCTCCCTTTCTCCGGGCCGCTGCGGGCCGGATAATCACCACATCAGTCATTACCCCCGCAGCTCGCGGGCGGCGGCAGCCGGGGCCGCGCCTGGCCCCATTCGCCCACTTTTGTGTCACTGATTTTCTCCGAGGGCCCGATTTGCATTTTAATGGAAGTAGTTTATAGACTTCTCCGCTGCCTTCAGAGTGCCACAAGTGGCATCATTAAGTGAGCTAAGCCGGATTAATGCTGATAGTAAAGTCAGATAATACAATAACAGAGGCCTCCAGTCCATTTGCATTAGGTGAGGGGCGCGGGGCTGCCTGGTGCCTGGTGATAATTTGTAAGCGCGATATGTTGTACTTGAGAGGATAAGATTAAATTTAGTGGGTTTAACTGTCATCCCAGTAAGTCAATTACTTCATCTTTTCAGCCTTTGAATTTCTTTTATAAATAAAATAAATGGAATATTGAGCTGCTCCGCAGCCATTTCGAGCTCCCATGAAGAAGAATTACACAGGCTGGACCAAAAAAATAAAAGGCTTCGGATTCAGCTCCATAAACAAAATATAAACTCCATTCAATGTCAGCATGGCGGCAGCCCCGAAATATTGTCCATCTCTCATATCACAAGCATGACAGATTCCATTGTGACTTTAGTTTCTCCATAATAGGAAATATTTATGTTGTGCCTGGGCCTTTTCTGTTCCTCTCCCTCCCATTGTGGGCGGGGACACTCCCAGCACTGAGCCGCCCCCCTCCACCCCGCCCTCCACCCCCTTCCCCGCTCCCCAGCCTCGGGTTGCCCAGCGCTGAACATTTCGTGTTGGGGGCGGATATGAAGAAAGCCTCCTGACCCAACCCACAGAAAGGGGAGGCATCAGCCTTCCAGCGGGTCCCGGATAAAACAGAAAAGGGCAGATTCTCTCACGCCCTCTTCCTCCCACCAACCGTGGGTGGTTGGCCCCCAGTCGATGACATCTCTGGGTGGACAGTTGAGATAGCTAGCATCAGAGAGGGGGATCTGGATGGAAGAACGGGGACATCTTTATTTATTCAAAGAGAGGGGGTGGGAATCAAGGGAAGGGAAGAAAATCAAGCCATTCAGCCCTCCCTGGTGACACCCGCTAATGCAAGTCGCATCTTGGAAGGCCCCAATTCTGCTATCTTCTCCACTGACTGATGAGCATCCTCTTTGAAAAATAGGTCATCAGTGTGACTGCTATTCTTAATCGCGGATGGATGGATGAGGAGTGAGAGACAGAGAGAGGCAAAGGGCATCATCTTTGCTGAAACCCTATAAAACGGGTGGCTGAATAGTAGTACCCTCCCCTGGCCACAATCAGGATTCTGGCCAAAGGCTTCTGACTGTGTGTGCCTCATGCCCTGACGAGTTCTGGGTGCTACAGAGCCAGGGAAAGGTATGAAACACTGGCCTCGAGAGGATTAGTCATATATACTTTGGAGAGAGAAGGGAAATGTTCAAGCCATCAGCCTCTAATACAGGAATCCAGGGTGGCCCACTGGGCTTCACTGTCTCCTAGGTTCCTGCCCAGCCTCCCACCCAGCTCCGGCTCCTCTTCCCCAGAGACACTCTCCTTGCATGCCCTGCAAAGGCACAGGCTCGCTTGTCCCTGCTGGAATGCCTTCCTCTTCGTTCTCAACCTGGCTAAATCCTAGCCTGCTTCAAGACCTCAGCCCTGCATTTCTTCCTCTGTGAGCCTTACTCAGGCCGCAAAAACAGATGAAGACCCTGTCCCTGAGCCATCCCTCAGAACAGCACTGTGCATTGTTCTACGAACAGTTACAGACACGCTGCCTCCCTGACCAAGCAGTGAGTTCCTGGAGAAAATGACTCCGCATCATCTGCATCCTTTCACTTTTTCATTCTCTCAATCATCAAAGGCTGAGTGCTAGGGACAGAAAGATGAGCAAGACACAAGCTTGCCCTTATATACTCAAAGAAAGGGGGGGGGGGACGCAAGGGAAGGAAAGAAAATCAAGCAGTTAAGCCTTTACAGGAGGCACATGCCAAGGCAAATCAGAGCTGAGGGCAGGAGGTGAAACAGGCCTATAAACAAGTAAGTTACAATGGATGTCTGTTTCCGGGTGTTGAGCACAACATTTGATCAGCCAGAGATGCTAACCAAATGTTGATTAAATGAATAAAGTTCCCAGTAAGATGGGATTTTCCCCCAGGGGGGAATTCTGCAAAGTCTTGCAGGTTACAGCGGTGAGGCTGGTAGCCCATCTTTCTCGGAACCTTTCTTGGTCTCTAACCCTCTCCTTTACACTATTGCTGTCAGGTATTGCAGTGAAAGAGCTAGGCTCCAAAAGGGCTCACCAGCCTCGAAAAGGTAAAGTTGAAAACCATCTCGGGTGAAATGGAGCTGTTCATGTCCTTCGTAAGAATTCTTGGACCTGGTGGAGGACTTGGACTCAGGTCGGACTACAACACTTGCCCAAAGAGCAACCTCCCAGAAAGACATCAGTTCATACTTTGAACGTTTTCGGACCTCTTACTATGCGGCGGGCACTATGTTAGTTAAGTACTTTAGAGGAATATGAAAGTGAGTCATATTCTATCTTTCATCGGCTCAAAATTCTATTTCATTTGGGTAGGCTGGAGCGGCAGACAAGTGCATGGTTTGTCACAAAGGGAGTGGGAATAGAAACAGCCTGCCTCCTGCATTCTGATTCATGCTTTTAGTCAACTATCAAAAATCTGCAAGTAAACTGTCATTAACAGAAATGACAATTATATTTGTGTATATTCTATATTTTTAAATTTTAAAACACGCCTTATATATCCTTTATATCCTTTGTTAAGGGCCAAGTGTACTTTGCCCCATTTCCTGTGCCTAGAAAGTCTCCTGTGGCTGTCAGGGTTTCTGATCAGGAAGCCTTTGCCAGGACAAAAAAAACGTGTGTGTGCGTGTGTGCGCAAATGTGGGCACACACACGCTCAGGTGCGTGTGTCTTTCTCTGACTTCAGTTCCAAAGCCAAAGATATAAATGACTTTCAGATTGCCCCTTGTTTTGCATTATCCACACCTCTACCCTTCACTAGTGCAGATAATCGAGAGTTCACTGTACTGTGATTAATTATGTATCCAGGGCCAAGAGCCAAAAGTCACCAAAATGTTGCACAAACTGCATAACCTTTACACTTTCAGAAGGATGAGGATTTTATTTGTTTACCTTTTATGGAGTGTCCCATCTGTGCAGATACCCCACTAAGAACTTTTATACATGTCATCTCCTTCAGTTCCCACAGCAATCGTGTGCGGGGGAGAGGTAGAGGCGTACTATTATTATCCCCATTTTAGAGCTGGGGAAATGGAGAGTAGGAGGAGTTCAGTGGCTTTGCCAAGGCCACACAGCCAGTAAGGGTTAGAGTCAAGCTGTCCACAAATATTTTATAAAATATGATTAATGACCTAGTAACTTTGATTTATTGTCCAAGAATCACAGATATTAAGCACATATTTCTGTTTTCGCTTAATTGTCCTAATAGTTTCCCTTTAATATCTTCAGCATGAAATCCAGAACACTTTGCAGGATTCCAGGTAGAGTTTTCCTGAGCCCAGGGACGGTCCAACAGGCCAAGTTCTGATTTTCCAGAGTCATGCTCAAGGCAGAAATCTTGGGGATCAGACCTGAGGCTCGGGGCCCAGGAAGCTCAGGTGATGGCAACATATCACATTTCAAGTTCCCTTTCACAAGTGGTTTTCCCTCCAAGGAAAGAGAAAGAAGAGGTACTAGCAGGTGTGTAACACGTGCCAAGAGGCTGAACACACGTGGCCTCGTCAATCTTGGAAAGCCCGAAGTGTTAACATTATGATTCTCCTTACACAGAGGTCGGGGCGGGGGATGCCGCAAAATAAAATGGGCACAAACTCACACAATTCCAACCCATTTCCGCTGGGCTGTGAAGTTCATGGTCTTCCCAGCCCCCCTGAAAGTTAAACTTACAAATGTAAGACTATACTCTGACCGCTGCCATGTCACAGGACATGAGAAGATTTTAGATGCACAGTTCTGGTCACGTTGATCTCAGGCTATTATCCCTGGGAATAATGATTAATTTCGCTCTTCGCATGTGAATTACTCTCTTCGTCAAAACAAAAGTAAGCCTGTGCATTATTTACTTCCTGCCTAAACACTGATCCCTTCTTACCTCTCACCTCCATTATTTCATGTTTTTGTTCTCAGGACTCCCTGTTACTGTTTATAGTATTTCTAGTTGTGGTTAGAAGACTATCCCACTATTAGGGTTTTCAAGTGTGGCATCTCCAGTTCTTTTACAGAAATTCTTTCTTTTTTTTTTTTTTAAGATTTTTTATTTATTTGACAGAGAGAAACACAGCCAGAGAGGGAACACAAGCAGGGGGAGTGAGAGGGAGAAGCAGGCTTCCCGCCGAGCAGGAAGCCCAATGTGGGGCTGGATCCCAGGTCTCCGGGATCATGACCTGAGCCGAAGGCAGTCGCTTAACCAACTGAGCCACCCAGGTGCCCCAGAAATTATTTCTTACATGATCTTTGATAACCCATTTCTGGGGCTCACTTTCTGCCCAAGTTTGCCTATATACTTACCTTACACTCTTCCTATCATAGCTTTCTTTCTTTTGAAGAATTTTTTTTCCTACAGCAAATGGGAAATACTTGGTCAGCATATCCCAGATCACATAGTCCTTCATGGTTTCGAAAAGCTCACTCACTTATGTTTTACTAATTTATTTTTACATTTTAGCCAAAAAAGAATGTGCCAAAGGAAAAAAGACTTCAAATAGAATTCATCAGTTCGAAGCACAGTTCCATAACCAATTTGACTTCCAGTTGTTTTATTATTCCAATTAATCTCTTTAAACCTCTCTAAAGAGTTGGCATTTACATTTTTCATTTCCATCATTACGAATATTCTTCTAATAATAATATTTCCTGATGCCTACACTATTTCTGGGTTTGATTCTGCGATACGTGGAAGCATTAATCATCAACCTGAGCCTGAGTGTTCTTACAGATATCAGTGTCCTATTTTCTCTAAAATTAGCAATGTCACGCAAGCTTTCAGACGCTGTAATTACAACCGCAACGGAGCAGAAAAGCTCCCAACAGCCACCCAGGCTCCAACAGCTCTAAGATCAGCCCACCCCATCTGGAAATTCAAGTGTTCTTTCCTCTCTTCCACCTCTGGCTTTTAGAATTCCCCCCTTCTGCTTGAGCCCCTGCTCTAATCCTCTGAGACTGCCCAAGTTTTGTTTCCAAACTTGTAATAAGCTTCTCCCTGAAAGCTGGCACATGTTAGCATCTGGACTGACCTTGGGTCTCTTTCTTGAGGCCCCAGGTCACAGGATGCTCAATCCTCGAATGCAATGGTTGGAAAAAGTCCAGACTAAGTCTTGTGGGAGGCAGAACGGAGAGCTGTCTGCAAAGATGATGTGTGGAAGACTGAAAATCATTCTTGCTCTCAGATATCTGGCCTGTTGCTCCTTCCCGGGACACCCATATTTCTGGCTCCTCAGGTTAAAGGTAGTGGAGTCTAGGACTTTTTCCCTCTGCTTCCCAAAGCCTTGACCCAGTAGGCAATCTGCCATATGTATGGCTTCCTGTCTGCCTGATGACTCTCCTATCCCTTCCTTCTCTCCTTGAACAGAGCTGGGCAGCAAAAAAGAAACCCTCTCCCACCTTGCCTTCAATTCCTGCCCCTATTAACCTCCTTTTGATGAAGGCAATATAAGGTAGCTTATCAACTCTATGACTTTGGGCACATACCTTGACTTCCCTCCACATCCATCCCACCTTCCTGATATTAGCAACCCCATTGACATAGCTATGGCGACTCCATACCCCATCTCTGTTTTTTCTCCACAGTGAGCCCTTGGCAGACATCAAAACACCCACAGGCCAGATAGGACCCTGACTGTTCTTTGTTGGACTTGCTTTCTGTTTTGTTTTAATATGTGAGCTATTATTTGAAAATTGGAAGACTACTTTCCATTTAACAGGATGGACTGACCATCTGTACTTACTTTCTCTCCACCTCAGGAAAGACAACAGGGAAAGAAAAGTTTCAAAGGTTTCAAGCCACAAAGACCAAAAGACCTGGACAGGAGACAACAGCAAATGAGAACTTCCAACAGACTCCGGGGCAGATGGAAGAGGGATGACTGATTTAGAATGGAGGAGATGTGATCTGGAGACCCAGAGAGGGTGATACTTATTAAAAGTGGATCTAACTTTCTCTGAAACACAAGCACAGTTTGGTGTGGGAGTCACTGGGACATAGGACTGAAAATAAGGGAATTGAGTGAAAATCTCTCCATGGTGGTATTCTCAATACTTTCGTCCACCCTATTTAAGAAATCCCAGTAGCTTGGCTTATGGTTACAAGACGGGATGTCCGAGGACAATTCTTGAGATAAATCTAAGGGTCTCATGGAAGAGCCAGATTAATACGTTGACATTAGAGGTTCCCCCTCAGTGAAATGGTGGCTCAGGGCTTAAATGTTCTGCAGAGAAGCCCACCAGTTAAGGTCTCACCTAATACACAGAGCTTCCAACTAGCTGCAGGTGCCCCACCCCTAAACATAGACAGCCACAAAGGCCACCCATAACTTGAGGAAATCACCAACAGGAAAGTCAGAGACTAAAAACAAACAAACAAAAACTCCAAACAAACAAACAAATAAACAAAAGAAGAAAAAGAACCTGGAGGAAATAGAATGCAGGAATCAAAAGTAAACTTTAAAAATATAATCAATAATCTGAAACATGAAAAGAGATTAGATTTGTTTCCTAGGGATGCCATTAAAATGTTTTCACAAATTGGGTGGCGTAAGAACACAAAAATGTACTATCTCACAGTTCAAGAGCTAGACGCCTGAAATGAAGGTGCCAGGACTTTGTGGACAAGAACATGTTCCATGCCTGTCCCCTAACTTCTGGTGGTTGCCGACACCCCTTGGTGCCCCCTGGCTTGTGGCTGCATCACTCTCATCTCTGCCTCTGTCATAACATGGCCTTCTTTCCTGTGTGTGTCTCTCTCATTCTCTCTGTGTGTCTTCACACTACCTTCTTATACTGACACCAGTCATTAGATTTAGGGCCCACGCTAACCCAATGACCTCATCTTAACTCAGCTAATTATACCTGCAAATACACTACTTACAAATAAGCTCTCGTTCTGAGGGTCCAGGCAGACCTGAATTTGGGGGGCACGTTGTTCAACCCAATATTCCTAATGTTGAAAGAAATAGCAAAAACAGCAAAAGAACAATCACAGAGTAAGAAAGTACACCCGGAAATTGAATCTAAACTAGCCAAAACATTCAATTAGATATTCTATTCTTTATGGTGTGCACAGGGAAGCAGAACTACCATGAGTCTTATGAAGTGAGATATTTTGTTCCATAGGAATTTAGACTTTACCCAATTGTGGGAGGAGCTGGGGAAGTCTCTAAAGGTGACTTAAAAGATCCAGAAAGAATCCCTAATCAGGCCCCCTGAAGCATGAGTGCAGGTGGACAAGGTGGAGATTTCAAGCACAGCTCTGGAATGGGGCCCTGAAGGGTTGCTGGGGTAAAAGTCCATGGAGGGCTGCTGCCTCTTCCCTGCTCCTGCAGTCAAGCATCTACTGGGGGGCCTAGGATCACTGTGGGTCAGGGAATCCAAAAATAGGGAAAAGGAGCTGGACACAGAGAGGGTAAGACTGTGTGGGGTAGGGAAGAGAACACACTGGAGCCTGCCGGCACCTTTGTCTGCTTCTCACCACTCACAATCTCCAATCGCAATGAGCTCCAGAGTGTGAGAACTGCTGCTTCATGTCTACCTTCCAAATCCTCAAATTCACACAAACTTCTCATTACACTGGCTAGAACACTAAACCATAGAGAAGGTGATCTGGGGAAATGTAATTCCAGTGCAACCAAGTTGACGCAGTTGAAAATCAACACTGTGGAATGACTCATGGAAGGTTTCCAGAAAACATAGTCCAGATGAACCAAGTTGATACAGTACAAAACCACCACCAAAATGAAAGAATTGTGTAGAAAGTAAGACAAAAGGGAATGAGAAAACAAAGAAAAATTTAAAAGTCAAAGACTTTTTAGTCCAAGAACTTCATTATTCATAGAGTGTCTTGGAAAAGGGAACAAATAAACTAGAAGAAAGAAAATCATCAAAGAAATTAAGAAAGTGCCCCAGAAGGTGAAGAGAGCTAGTCTCCAAATTGGAAGGGCTCATCAGATACAAAATACAATAAATGTAAGAGAACCAAAGCTCATAACTGAAATGCAGAATACCATGGGCAAAGATAAAATACCAAAATTCAAGAGGAAGACAAAATACCAGATCATATAATAAAGACTGGGAATCAGAAATGACAATGTGGGAAATCAAAGACAATGGAACAATGCTTTCCATATTCTGAAGAAAATTATTACAAAATTTCAATCCAGAATTCTATACCTGGTTAAAATAATCAAAAGTGTAGATAGAATAAAGGCATTTTTAGACAAGTAAGGATAAAAAATTTACTTCTCATGAATTCTTTCTAGGAAAGCTATTGGAGTCTGTGCTCTAGGGAAACAGAATATAGAATAAATCAAGAAAAAATATAGGGGGTCTAACACTTGCAAGTCACAAAGGGAAATCTCAGGATATCATTTATGTGGCAGGCCTAAAGAGTGGTTCATTCAGACAGGGAGCAGGAGAATCAAAATATAAAAGTATAATCAATACATTTCACAATACAGAAAATAAAACTGGTGGGTGTTTGAGAGAGCTGTTGGAATCTTTGAGAAGAAAATGACCCAAAAACCCTGCTACATTAAAAAAATATATAGAAAACCAAGGAAATTAAAACATAAGGCAACAGTTAAATCCAGGAAAGATAAAAAAAACAGAAGATATTTGAAAAAAGAAATGTAATCCTTGGCCCACAGTTTTTATACAATTATAATGACAAAAATGTTAACTATTAACAAAACCAACAATTATGACATGATCGTATCGAGATAATAAGAAATAGAGAGCGGGAAAAGGAGTTCATGTAACTACCATACTAGAAATTTAGAAGTTGGAAGATAATGTCGAAAATTGGCAAATCAAGAAATAAATTAAATACCAATACAGCTAAATGAGTTACAGGTGGTAGGGAAGAGTAGGGTAGGATGTACTATTTTTCTCATAAACCTTTCATACAATGAGAGTTTTTTTTTAACATGCAGAAATAATAACTTAACAAAACATTTTCATGGAAAATTTACATGAAATTCAGATTTCTGATTTCTCTTTGAAAATCAGAAGAACTGGTATCACAGGACCTTGGTTTCAGAACGTGACCATATCTGGAGCTGAAGCACCCCAGAAGTCTGCCTCAGAGCTCCCCACTCTCACACGTCTATCGATCTTCCATCTGGGCTCTTCGAGGTCTGATTTGGCACTGTTGAATCTAGAGTCTGAGGATATACCTAAAAAACTTCTCAAAGAGGAGGACAGAAAGATCTGGAAGAATAGGGCAGCCACAACAGGAAAGTCCAGGCAGTACGGAGAGCAAGGATATCCTGGGGCACCAGGAAGGGAAGGTATCACTAGTGGAGGCTGGAAAGGAGGAGTGGAAGGGACCGGGGTGTGCATTCCATCTGAGGAGGAAAGCAAAGTCTGCACTAGAAGGGCAGACTGAAGAGTGAAAGCAAAGACTTCATGTGGGTCCTAGGATCTAAGACAATGAGCAGAAGGTCTGAAGGAGCCCCTGCTATGCTTGCTCAGATAAATGGCCAGCTTTTATTTTTATTTAATCTTCATTGATAGACCACAGTTCTCTTCATGAAGAGGTGGAGGGCAAAGATCTGAGTAACACCCCAGATGTCTAAAGCACGCAAGGCATCCTCCAGCCCTGAGAATTGTCTGGAAGGGGCGGCACTGGATGGGCTTTGGGGACCAGATGTCCCAGGAGGCCCCATCCAAAGCTCTCAGGGAGCCGGGGTCTGCTCTAAAGCAGCCACTCCTCTATAAGGGACGCCAAGCCATCACTTTCTGCTCCTGGCAGCAGCACAAACCTTTCGCTTAATCCTGATGTACTGTGTGAAAACAAGAGTCTGCAGGTCATTCATTCCCAGCGCTGTCAGCCGGGAGAGCGGCGTTTCCCTCAGGAAACATAAAGAGGGAAGTCATTGGTTCTGTTCACCACATGGTACCCAGTTCCCAGCCCTGACCCCTTCTGACTGGGGTTGGCTGTTCCCTCTTCAAGACCAGCTGGTATATTCTTCTTTGTTGCTTGATATAATGAGATTCACATAGATAGATACCACGGCATGGCACATGGAGAGCCTGGACCTTGTGATCCACACAATCGCCTGCCTTGCTGTTATAGTAGGAGAGGGGCTAACCAAGCTGCCAGGAAGACCAGCCTCAACAGGTCTGAGGGCAACACAGGGACACCCCCTGTGTACCTGGCGTGCTGAATACTTTCACAGAACTTTGGGGAAGACATTGCTCAGAAAATGTTGCGATCCATATTTTTTCCAGATGTGAGGGTGATCTGGCTCCAACATCTGCCACCCAATACATATTTGCAATGCTTTATGGCACTTTTTGTTTACAAGTCAGACTTTCCCCATTGGAGGGCTTGCCCTTCCTGGGCCAAGATCATGTCTTACACTGAGCATATGGTAAGTAAGTAAAAGTTTGTAGAACAAATGGGCCATGCTTACTAATTGATTTATTAAGTGTAGCAAGGGTCAAAGTTTCCAGGAAAAAAAATAACCAAAGCACTTGATGTGCATTCCCACCTAGAGAATCCTGGGATATTGGGGTAGGACTCAAGGGTCATCTTCTTCTATCCTCCCCTTGGCTTACTGAAAGAGGAAGGATTTGGAGATACACAATTTGGAATCTAAGACTTTGAGATTTTGGGAAAATTTGAAAATGAAATGAAGGAAAGAAAATGATTGAGCTCCTACTGAATACCAGTCACTACAGTGGGGAACTACTGTTCCTATTAAATCTGTATTATTTCTGTTTACAGATGAGGATAGTGAGGAGGAGGGAAATTTTTTTTCCTTAGTGAAGTGGGTGGAAGAGGTGATTTTACTGCCTTCTTCTTTCCAGTGGCAAGCTCCTCCTTAGTCTCTTTTTGCCAGTGGTGCTGGCCATTAATCACAAGTTGGGACCACCATGGTAAGGAGCATAGACCAGGAATACTGCTGCTAATTAAAGGGACCCTCTGTGTACGGGAGTGTCATGTACTCGGAGAACTTGGTGGAGGAAGTTAAAAAAGCATGGATACCCTACGAAGACATTGGTTGGGGCACTTCAAGTCAAAAACAGTTGGGTTTATCACCCATACCCTTAACTGTGTCCCAAGACTGCTGTGATCCAGAGGAGCAAAGACTTAGAGGCAGGTGAACACCCATATACCTCATTACCAAACACAAGTCTCCCATTTCTGAGAAAGTCCTTCTTTTCACCTGAGCCCTCGATTCATAGGAAGTCTGCGCTGCCATTGAGGAACCTGGTTCCTTAATTTGTTCAGGTGTTCAACTAGACCACACATTGTCTCCCTTTTATATTCAGAAATCTCCCAAGTATCCTCCAGGGAAACAGCTAGAGACCTTCGCAAACATCCATATTTGTGGCTGTGGAAATTTTTATCAAGACCGGTAGTTCTTCCTGAAAAACTAGTTTCCTATACATAGCCCTCTGCAAGATTTTCACCACTTTACAACTTAGACTTACACTGAATGTGACCATTCCTCACGAAAACACCGAGATGGCCTTCTCCGCTGTGCGAGGACTATACATCGCCATGAGTCGAGCCCTGCAAAGTCTGGTGGCGATGTGGGTGCTCAGTGCTTAGCTGGAGTTCCTCGCTAACTCTGTAAACCAGGGACCATGACTCAAACTTGTACCTCAGGACCACTGCAAATCCCTCCATGTCATAAGCTTTCCAGGCCACCGTCTTCCCTCCTCAGTAATAATCAAAATAGTTCATGTTAACTCTGATATCTTAAAGGGTCTACACAGAAGGCTCCACACCGAGAGCTCATGAGGTAGGCCCATCCCACTGATGCAGTTTTATTTGGCTAGCATAGTATTTGAAAGGATTGGCTTCGTTGCCAACACTTCAAGGGCTTCCCATAAACTGTCTGCATTTCTGGTTTCTCTCGAAAACTTGGAAGATCTAGCCCTGTGGCCTGGCACCAATCAGCTGGTGGAGTGGAATGGCAGTTATCATCTAGGTGAGTCCTACACACCTGGGAGATCCGTGGCCCTCACTCTTCCCTGTTATCTTACAACCACCCCTCTTATCTCATTTACTGGCATGCCTGGCCTTGGTGAGCTTTGAAGGTATTTGATGTCCTCATCTTTGCTGTATATGTAGTTCTGGGGGGTATGATACACACATCTGCATTGCATTCTGTTCAAGTCTGGGCCCTTTTCTTTTCTTTGTCTACCTCTTTCCCTAGCTTGGCACATTCAGTCCCATGGTTTTCAATACTCTCTATGTGCTTCCACATGATTCACAAATTTATGCTCAAGCCTAGAGCTCTGCTCTGAATTCCAGACTCTTTTAGGCAACTACCAACCTGACCTGTCTCATGAGTGGGTCATCCCTGACATGTCCAAAACAGAACCCTTCCTTCCCCTTCCACGCCCTCAAAAAACCTGCAACATCTCTAGCCTTTTACACTTCAGTAAACAACACGAACACCCATCCAGTCGTTCGAGCCAGAAATCTGAGCGTCATCTTTGATCTTTCTCCCTTAACCCTCGCATATACTCCAACACCTCTTCTGTCACTTCTCCCTCCAAATGACATCTCTCATCTGCCCCCTTGTCTCCATGCCCACCGGCACCAAACCACTATCATCTCTCACCAGTTTCATTATACTGTTCTCCTGTCACTTGCTGCTCAATGTATGGTCTGAATGCATATATGTCATTGGGAGCTCACTAGGAATTCAGAACCTTCACTCCGTACATTTTGAAAAAAAAAAATCTATAACCTCACAAGATTGCTCAAGTAGGACTCCCTGAACTCACAGTGCTCATTTCCACGCCCTCCCCAACACATCCACCCATTCCTTTTCATCCAATAAAGCCATCCTTTAAAATGGAAGTTAAATTACTTCATTTCCATATTTTTAAAAATCTGTTGCTGATATTTTGTAATATTAAAATAATTTCCCGATTTTGTGCTGCTGCCAGGGAGGCCCTAGGTGGCACGGGTTCCGCTACATCTCCAAGCTCATCCTACGTGCCTACCTCCATATTCCACTGCCATCACACAAGTAACTAATGGACACCTCATATATAACATGTCCAAACTGGAACGTCCCACTTCCTCCCAAATGAGCTTTTCTGCGTCTCAGTAAATGGCAACACCACTCATCCCATTGCTCACGCCAATACTTCCTCATATTCTATATCAAACCCAACAGCACATTCTGCTCGCTCCATCTGTGAAAGAGGTCATGACTCCAAGCATTTCTTCCCACCCCTCTACTTCCACTAGGGTGGACCTCTCACTGACACTCTGTGAGGAGCACCTAACGCATCCTACCTTCACCTATGCCTTTCTACAGTCTCTTTCCCCCACATAGCTCCTGGAGTTCCATTAATGGCTTGATCAAGTCACACCCCTGCTGAAAACCCTCCCATGGCTCCCCATCACACCCTAACAAAAACCAAACCCCTGGCCTGCAAACTGCCCATGCCAAGATGGGCCTCACCTTTCATCCTTGACCTCACCTTTCCTCCCACACTGGGACCTGGTCCCGTGGCCTTCTCACAGCTCCTCACATTTGACAAGTTCATTGCCACCAAGGTCTTTCCATGGGGGCTCTTCCATGCCTTCTGGCTGCTCTTCCCCTATAGCTTTATATGGCTCACTACTGCTTTTAGATGTCTGCTTTGGGTCATCTCCCTTCCACTCTTTCTACAATAGGGCCACCCTCATCACTACCGCCTTACTCAGCTGTGTTTGAGTTTCTAATACTGACACTTGCTTTTCTTGTTCACATGTTTGTTGTCTGTCTCACTCGGTGGATGAATGTTGCCTGAAGGCAGCTACCACAACATTCCAGCACAAAGATAGGGTTGCCAGATTTAACGAATCAAAAGACAGAATGCTCAGTTACATTTGAATTTCATATAATCAGTGACTGACTCTTTGGCATAAATACGTTCCATGCAATATGTTCTTAGTTTTGGCCAACACAGTATTTTAAAATGTTGGCTTGGTTGTCAACGCTCCAGGGGCAATTTTAACTATGAGGATAAATTTAAAATATTGTCATTATACTTTAAAATTGTTCACTGTTTATCTTAAATTCAAATTTATTTTTTCTGGCAATCCAAACATAGAATATTGTCTGGAACCTCATGTATCGTCAAAACATTTTTGTGAAATGCATGAATATGGAGATAAAAGAGTAATTAAAATCTCACACTTTTAAAACTGGTTGGGATGGCCAGGTGGCCAGGACATACCTTTTTGAATCTAAGAAAAATGTCTTTATATGGATTCGGGACAAAGACAATACCCTAATTAGTGTCCAGTATAGGGGATCATCTTTGGGAAATCCATTTCCTTTATATTTACGCTCCTGAATTTACAGCAATGTTCTGGCTAAATAAGGTCTGATACTCCGACTTGAGATGGCAAGCATTATTGATTTTTTAAAAGTAAGTTAAAAAAAGTAACTCAAGTAATATCATGCATTTGGAAGAATGATAAAGCACTTTCACATTAATTTCATTATTTGAACCTCAAATACTGTAAAAGGGTGCCAGAGCAGGGCTGGCTAACCTCCTTTTATGTCTGGAGAAACTAAGATTTCAAGAGACGAAAAGATTTGTTAAGATTATAGTACTTGGAGAAGCCCCTGGGTGGTTCAATGGTTGAGTGTCTGCCTCGGGTGGCTAGGGTGGTGGTCTCAGGGTTCTGGGATCTCGCCCCATACCGGGCTCCCCACTCAGCGGGGGTTGCTTCTCCCTCTCCCACTCCCCCTTCTTGTGTACTCTCTCTGCTGTCTCTCTCTCTGTGTCAATTAAATAAATAAAAATGTTAAAAAAAAAAAGAAAGAAAGAAAAGGAACTGATAAAGCAGTATTTTGAACCTAAATTTTCTAACTCCAAGGATAAAATACTTTCCAGCATATCACATTCTCTCCATAAATATGAACTGCAGCTATGTTCACCAAACAAGAGAGTCTTAGTGGAGCTATAGGGGAATCACATGCGTAAACAGAGGTATGGTCTACACGCTTTGGTAACTACGCTTTCTCACTATGGACATCAGCCAACCCTCGGTCCTTGGCTTGAGAGCTCTGGGATAAAGACCATCATCTCTTTAAATACTACGTGTTTTTTGTCTTTCTGATGTAAGAGACAATCATTTTAATGTTCAATCAGCTTCAATTACATTTATTTCAAGCAGTTGGCTCTGCGACGGCTCAAGAAACTGAAGGCAGAGTCTAAATTTGGGCTTCAAGGTCTGTTTCCAAGTATTAATTTTGAGTGGAAACAATTTTGGTTGAATTGGGGGATTATAAATATCCCCCAAGAGTTTTTGGCTCTTGGCCGCCTGTCTCTAAGTTTCTCTCTGGTTTCAACCTAGGGGGTTGTTAGATTAGAAGTAGACAGCTTTGGCCTGCGGTTACTACGCACGCCTGTAACCGTCTTTAAAACACGATCTAGAAATGTTGATATTATAAATGACCATTTTTCCAAAATAAGGTTTGCAAGAGTTGAAAGTGGAGTCAGATGCCAGAGAGTCTTCGAAGGAGGATTTCCATTCAGCAAGATCTGGTTACCTATTTCATAACAAAGAATAAAGAAAAATCTTGGGGCTGCAATTCATACACTTTTGGATCTGAAACAATGGGCTCAGTGGGGACACTGGATTTATAACTCTTTGGAGACACTAACTTTACCCACCCGTGCAGGAGCCGTGGATAATTTTAGACAGACAGGCACTGAAAAAAATTCTTGAGATATTAAGGGGCACCAAAAGTCACTTACAGTGGGGTGGTGTTTCATTTGGAATAAATAACACGGGAAAAGCTGTGCCTGCAAAACCCTGTGGTAACATTACACCAAGAGGAGGATTATTTCAGGAAAAATCAAAGTATATTTTTAAGTCCTTATGACCCTCTAAGCCAGGGGTTCAAATCCAAACCCATCATCATAAAAGATTATCACTGAAAACCACAATTGTTATACTATCATTTCAGATACACTGTGCTTTGGTAAACTATATGTGCGAGTGTTTGCAAGGGGGTGACCTCATTAATGTTCTAAGTAGCCCAGAATTTCAGGCATATTGCATCTGTGGGTTACACGGTTTTACTCCTAAGGCCGTGAGAGCCTCGCCACTGGTTGAAGTGAGGGCTGTATGACCCGTAAGCAAAAGTCATTCCTGAAATTAGCTGCTCCGGACAGAGGGGAAAGGTAGTGCCTCAGCTTTCCATCCTAGGAGGGGCAGAGATGAAAACCCAGGAAGCTGAAGGCATCGTGCAGTCCAAACGGAGAGGGTGAAATTGGATATAGGAGAGGGCCACACGATCAGAACTTGGCAGAAAGATCCTGAAATTGAGTGTAAGTACAAGGGCAGAATCAGTATAAATTGTTGATTTCTGCAGTGGCTCTCTGGTGCAGCGCTGAAATAAAGTTCCTTATATCAGTTTTCCAGGGAAACTGGGAAGCCTCTGGGAAGGCAATTTGCATGCAGGCCCCTTATGGGGGAAGTAAAGGAAGCAGCATTGGGCAGAGGGGAGAATTTGGACTGAGATGCAGAGGCCTCAGCCATCCCAAAGGGGAGCCCCGGAGCCCCGGACTACCCTTCAGACTGTCCTTGCTTGAGGCAAGGGGACCAGGCATTTATGATCCCCACTGGCTGGCCAGTCACTGAGCAGCGCTGCTCCCAATAAAGGCTGGCATCTTGGACTGCCAACCCTCTCAGCAGCTGGGAAATCAGTGCCTCCACCCTGAAGGGGGCGCTGGGTGGCCCACTGCAGCATCAGAGCTACACTCTGCGTCCAGTTTGACTGAGCACTAGTGACAGACATATCTGGATCATTGGTCTGGTTCAAGGGCACAGGGCAAGGTCAACATCCTAAGCTAAATTGGGAGATTCCATGGGGCGACCGAACTTTCTGTGCACCTTTGGGAGCAAGCATTGTCCCTCATGCTATCTTTTGGGATCCTTAAATGGTTTTTCTTTGAAAGAAACCTAGCTAAGTTGCCCCAACTAAGTATAATCAGGCTGAAGCCATTTATGAATCTTGTATTCCAATTAAAACATCGATCATTGTCCAGAGTAGAAGACAATAACTAACAAATAAGGAATCAAGAATTTCTTCATACATGTTTTTTTTCCGATGGAAACTCTAGGAAGTTACCAGTTGGCAACAGACCGTTAAAGGACCTGTGTATCCAAATTCTCACTTATTTTTGGAAATGCCAATTAGTTACATATTCCCATGGTAACAGAGGCCTTTACTAGATAGATTGTTTTATTTAAAGCAAGTTTTTTTTTTAAGTTTGATAACAAAAGTGCACTTCCTTTTAGATTGAGGCCCCATTCCCCCACACTTATGACTGATCTCTCTCAGTCTGTTTTATTTTTTTTTTAAATCCAGCATTTGCTTCCAACTACCATACTATATTGTTTGGTTTTGTTAAGATCTTATTTATTTATTCGTCAAAGAAGGACAGAGTGCGCACAAGCAGGGGGAGCAGGAGGCAGAGGGAGAAGTTGAGCCAGGAGCCCTGAGGCGGGACTTGATCCCGGGACCCCGAGGTCATGACCTGAGCCAAAAGCAGGCACTTAACTAACTGAGCCACCCAGGCATCCCTACCATACTATATTATTTACTCCTTTACTATCTATTCTGTTCCCCTAAAATCATAAGCTCTGTGAGGGTTGAGATCCGTGTCTTTCTGTTCATCAAGTGCCAAAAATATTGCTTGGACCCGCAGTTGGCACTCATATAATATTTACTGAATATAGAAATGAGCTCTTTGTTCACCCTGCTCGGGATGTCCTTGTTCTGTCTCCACCAGACATGTGCTTGTTCTCAACACAACTTCTTTAGACTGGGATTCCTAGACCCCTCTGACACGAAGGGAGGTTGGAGACAACGAAGGAACCACCTTCCGGAGCCAAAGAAACTGTATCCAGAGTGAACACGTATCTGTGCCCACAGCACATTCAGACAGACTGGCACAACTCTGATGAGCCTAGAGCACCCCCAGAATCCTGTTCTCTCACTGCCGTTGTCTTCCGACCCTTAGCTGTGAGGCCGCCTCTGCCACACTGGGGTCTGAGAGCGAGGCATGGTCTTCCGCGCCGGCAGGGAGATTGATGTTTTCCATATGCGCTGTCCCTCAGACTTCTTACTTTCACTGTTATGACTACATCTTTAATGTTCCCATTTTTAATGGGTCTAAGCTTCCAGATCTCCCTGCTCTAGCCTGGGAAATCTTACCGAGTGGGAAAGGCTCCTTAGCTACATCCTGAACAGGGGTGCAAAATCGGCCCAGATACAGCCCCGGGGTAATATGCATTCCTCCACCAAATGTCTCCACTTGGGACAGTCCACACTTGAGGGAAAACAAGTCAATGGCTCTCCAAACCAACTGGTAAACCATGAAAAGAAAATACCTATCAACCACTTCTCTGGCTCTCCCATACTGTATTGTAGGAATCATTGTTTATTAAACAATGAATGACACCCTTCTTCGCTTCCTCCCTCCCTTCCTCCCTCCTTCCCTCCCACCTTCCATCTCCTCTCCTCTCCTTTCTTCAACTTTCCTTTTTTTCCTTTTCCTCCCCTCCCCTCTGCTTCCCTCCCCTTGCCTTCCCTCGCTGCCTTCCTCTTTCCCTTCCCTCTCCTCCCCTCCTCTTCCCTTCCCTCACCTTCCCCCTTCCCTTCCCCTTCCCTTTCCCTTCCCCTTTCCCTTCCCTTCCCCTTTCCCTTCCCTTCCCTTTCCTCCCCTTCCCCTTCTTCCCCTTCCTTTCCCTTCCTTTCCTTTCCCTTTTTACCTTCCTTCTTCACCCATATCTCCAACAGAACAAATACCCCTCTACAGTTGGAACAAATGTGGTCTTGCTGAGGTGAAGGCTGATAGATCCATCTGTGGTACCTTGTGATCATATGTGTGTGTGAGTGCACACTCAGCTGTTTAGAAGTCAAAAAAGAAAAATGCTGCTTTTCATAGACTTTTTGTCTTTTCTTGACTTGGCAGGTCAACCTAATCAGAAGGGGAAGAGAAACCTGGCATTGTGGGGAAAATAATACCTCAGGTGTAACCTGCAGCAAAACTGGCTTAAAGGTGTTTAAAGGCAAGGGGAACAATTTGAGAACTTGCAAAACACTGGGGTTTACAATTTCACCACAAAAGATAAACATTTGTTTAAGTCAACCTGTACGCCTAGTGTGGAGCTACGCATGTGGGAAATGTTGACAATGCAGACAGGGCCAAGAGGTGTGAAATTTAAGCACATTATCACTCACTGTCAGATGCTAATGACTCTCCTCAAGGTGGAAGAGATTAGTTTAAATGCAAAAATGATTATCCTTGGCAATGGAAGTCAAGTGAGATCTTCGCCAATTATTTGGGCTCTTGTTTTTCCTGACAATACTACTCATTAGTTTTTGGCTCTGCTCTACATGTGAGAACAGATTCCTGTACCTCTCTAGATGACTGCAGCTGAAGCCCTACTTCCATCTAGAACACGCGTATTTCCCAATACCCATGAATACATACAGCAGTGGAAGGGGTACGGTGTGTAAATTCCCTGACCCTATGGAAATGTACCAAGTCCAAACACCTACCAAGAGGGAGAGTAAGAGTAAACTCATTTATGAAAGAGTGCACGAAATCTCTCCTATATAAAATAACGTCATAGTTGACCAGCTGAAGGAAGATCCAGATGGGGAGGGGGACGTTAACGTTGTGGATTAAAGCCCGCTTTTTTTCTTAAAAAAAAAAAAAAAAAAAGATAAAGAAGGTTAAACTAATTTACTCCTAGTATTTATCATCTATGGAGTTGTTCTCATAATGAGTACAATAAAATTGAATGTACTGTCATCTTTATTGGGATGAAGGCTACATTCATAAGCTCTGCTTGTTTTAATAGGTTTATTGTACAGTTGTAGACATGTGCTCTTGCACCGGGATGGATATGCTTTGAATATTTTTATAATTGTGGATAGTATAAAAGTCATTTTCTGTTAGATTGCACAAATCCATTACATTAGGAGAAGGCTACATTATTGTAACAGGATTAATGTGCAACACATAAACATAATCAGTAATATTCTGTTTGATAAATTATCTCATTTTAATCGGAATGTAAAGAGATTTCGGGATAGTTCCTCCTTTGATTTGCATAATTGTATTGCAGACAGGCAAATTGCATTATATTCTTCATTAACAATAGATGGCTTGTATAACTATTGTATTTTTGAAGGCACTGCTCTTAGATTCATCCTGCAATTTGTCATTTCCTGACATTGCTGGAGAGCTTAGTTGCGAGAGAATAGAACCTAAAAAAGATTACTTGATTTTCGCTGAGTCCAGTAATATCCCGGCATCCGATTGCAGCGCCGTTATGCTGTTGTTTGTTTTAACAAATTGCAACCCAGTGGCAAAGAACTTCTTTTAAAAATCTTCTAATTCGAGGACAATTCAGCCCTTATAGATTTTCACAGCAAAACGTCAGCCCTTCGAACAAACTCCACGTATAAAAATGTGAATTAAAATTAAATTAGAACCATACGATTGATTTTATGTTTTTACTGCGGTGGATTCTCTCCCCCACGGAACTTCCCTTTCCTCTCCCCGGCCCAGACAAAAGCCAACAAGTTGCCCGACGCTCGGGGACGCCCGGTGTTTACAGTCACTCAGCGGGGATTAGCACAGCTCCTGTCCCAAAGCTAGCTAATGACAGCTGTCAGCAGCCCTTAAAAAGCACAGCAGAGCACCAGGCGGCATTTCACCGCGTGCGACATCCTTGGCTCCCTGGCACTGAAAGAGACGCCCCTTCTATGATACCCCGTTAGGCCAGGCCCCGCCCCCTCCCTGACGGCCTCCAACGCCTAGCTGGGAGCCTGGGAGGGGGTCCTCGTGAGTCAGACCCTGGGGAGTCGGGGACACACACTCCGGGAGCCAAGTCCCCAGAGGCGGCACCACTCCCAGCCCAGACCCGCACCCACAGCGGGAGCAGCGCGCACGCACCTGGCATAAATGAATGAATAAATGGGTGAGTGAATGGGGACATGGATCCCATCCAAATTTCCAGTGTTTCTGGATGAAAAAAGAAAACCTTTCACATTCAAAGCAAATGGTATTTCCTACTACTTTCTCCACCAAACTGAAAATACAACACCCTATTAGCAATCCCTTAATAAGTCCCATTTGCTTTACATGTGCTAAGCACCTGAAAGGTTCCAAAGCATCTTGACTTTGATTTCCTCTGAATCTCACAAAAGCCTTGATAGCAGCTAGAACCAACAACCCCCACTGAAAAAACTAGGGTTGCCTGGGGAGAGGTGCGGTGCGGTGTGGGGAGGGATTCCAGGAGAGAATGCAAAGTTGCTTCCTTATTGTCCTTACCAAGCCCCTGCCCTTCCCCTTGCTGTGCCCGGTCCCCAGGCCACTCCCTCCCTTCCCCCATTTCCCATCTCCCACCCCTGGCTCCTCACTGGTGTCTATTTCTCTGGCCTTGGAGGTGAGGGTCCCCTTCTTCTCTCCCCACCCCTATATTCTGCACTTAAAAAAAAAAAGATTTTATTTATGTATTTATTTATTTGACAGAGAAACATAGCTAGAGAGGGAACAGGAGCAAGGGGAGTGAGATAGGGAGAAGCAGGCTTCCTGCTGAGCAGAGAGCCCATGGGGGGCTGGATCCCAGGTCAGGCTCAAGACCTGAACCAAAGGCAGATGCTTAAGGACTGAGCCACCCAGGTGCCCAAATATATCCTGAACTTTTACAGGGGATCCCACACTTAGTTGTTTGTGTTCCCTAAAGCTGTATCTTTATTTGCAGATTTACTCTAATTTGTAAGCCTTTTGCTCCTCTGTAATAAATGGGAAGGTGGATGGCTCAAGGGTAAGTTCGAAAGATAGGTACCACTCTTCCAGGAATCCCTGGTTCCCTCCAGTTCTGACTGTGAGCCCAGAATGTTCCTGAGTCAGACTTCTCCTTCCACCATGGTGGCTTCTAACCCAAGACACTGTGGTCTGTCCTGAGATCTAGCTTCTGGATGAACTCTCATCCCTCCTCCCTTACATGCATAGACTGTCTTCATTATTTCTAAGGAGCTTCTAGCCCCCATGCCATTAATTCAGCAGAAAAATTACTCCTGGAGGGAGGAGATGTATCACTCCACAAGCCCACTGTTGCATGCTTGCTTCCACTAGGACCCGGGCCTTCCTCAAGCCTCACTGTCAAATGTTCACAATCTCTACAGAAATTTTGCCTGTGAGCTTTTCGATGGAATCATTCCACAAAACCGGAGGATCTGAGCTCCCACCTGCGGTGCAGGCTGAGTTGTCTTCAGAGTCAGGCATTAATAGGCTTGCACGAGGAACCAGGACGCTTGCTTTCGAGGCACCCATGCCAAGGGGGCTGAGTGCATGGGCACACCTGGAAGGAGAGGACAGAGAGACCGTGCCCACCTCCCAAGCAGTCCTCTGGGGAAAGGAGCTGGAGGCAGAAAGTGAAAAGATGTTCACATGAGCCGCGAGGGCACAGGAGCACAGGACGGGGCCGAGGGAGGTCCAGAGCTGGCACATCGGAGCATCTCCACTTAGATGGGGGGGAGCTGCAGAACCACAGAAAATCAGATATGTGGATAAGCTCTCCCCATCCTCTCACTTCAGA
The DNA here is from genome assembly GCA_004023965.1 of Spilogale gracilis. NCBI lineage: Eukaryota > Metazoa > Chordata > Mammalia > Carnivora > Mephitidae > Spilogale > Spilogale gracilis. The sequence goes on from PITA01001828.1 coordinate 30,362, forward strand.
GGTTTCAAAATGCACCAGTGCTGACACACCAGTCCCCGCTGTTCCTTTGCTCTGACTCTCATCTCCCCACATATGTCTACCTGGAAAATTCTTCATCCATTTGGAATAAACTCAGGGGATTCCCTGCCCTGTGACCCCTTCCCTCATCTGTCTTGGAAGCGGCAGCCCCTCCCTGTTGCTGGCAAGCCACTCTAGTGGCATTTGTCACCCTGTGCTCACAGGGGCTGTTGCTCTTCCACCTGCCTACCCTTCCAGGCCAGTAGGGGAGATCATGCCACCTTCCTACCAGAGAGCCCAGGACAGAGCCTGGTACAGAGCCCGGTATAGGTGGGGCTAGCAAACATATACCAGCTGAAGGAGGGAAACAATGAGGGGGCCCTGTATCTCAGTCTTGTGTGGGGAGAACCATGACACCACACCCAACCCTCATTTGTGGTAGGCTGGGTAAGGGTCCCCCAAGGACATCAGGTCCTTCTCCCTAGAGCCTGAGAATGTCACCTAATGTGGTGAGAGACTTTGCAGATGGGATTACGGAAGGATCTGGAGAGGGGGGCAATTATTCTGATTTTTCCAGGTGGGCTCTGAATGCAATGACCAGTGTCCTTATCAGAAGGAGGCAGAGGGACATTTGGAACAGAAGCGGGAGAAGGGGATGTGATGATAGAAGCAGGGAGAGAAAAGGTGATGTGACACAGAGCCAAGAGCCCAAGAATGAGAACAGCCTCCAGAAGCTGGAAAAATCAAGCAAACAGTCATCCCTTAGAACCTCTCGAGGGAACACGGCCCTGGTGATGCCTTGATTTGGGACCACTGAGACTCTTTTCAGACTTCTAGCCTCTAGTATTACTGCAAAAGAACAAAGATGTGCTGTTTTAAGCTACCAAGTTCGGGGTCATTTGTTACAGCAGCAATGGGAAGCTAATACAATATGTTAAAATATTGACCTCGCGGGACGCCTGGGTGGCTCAGTTGGTTAAGCCACTGCCTTTGGCTCAGGTCATGATCCTGGAGACCCGGGATCGAGTCCCACATCGGGCTGCCTGCTCGGCGGGAAGCCTGCTTCTCCCTCTCTCACTCCCCCTGCTTGTGTTCCCTCTCTGGCTGTGTTTCTCTCTGTCAAATAAATAAAATCTTTAAAAAAAAATAAAATAAAATAAAATAAAATATTGACCTCGCATATTCAGTTCTGGGCTTCCCTCCACCTACATATTGCACTCACTCTTCCAACTTGCCTGGAATCCCCAGGAGCTAAGCTCTGCCCTTCCCCTTGTCCACACACACTTTGCAGCCAACTCTGGGTCACCTCTGGTGCCTTTGCCTAAAACCATCTGCCCCTGCCAGTTTGAAAAGGATTGGTTTTCTGGAGCCGACACAGGTGCTGATGTGTCTCCTCTGGCTGCTTGTGGACATCAAGGGCAAGGCCAGCTGATAAGAAGCAGCCCAGCCCCCTGTACCACCAGCAGGAATGCAAACCCTCAAGCACATGGCTGTGGCCTTCTGGGTGATCCGGGAGTGTAGCTGGGGACCACAGGTATTTGTGCACAGAATGCCAGCTGGGGTCAATGGCCAGTATAAAAGGAAGAGCTTATTTTATTACAGGACTAGTCCTAGGCAGAACCCAGGGAAGAGAAGTTGTGTGAAGGCCTCCAGAAAGCCCCCAAACTCTGGTTCTCTCCTCTGTCCACCACTCACTGTGCTGGAATGGTCACCATTCATTCACTCGTGCAACAAGTAGATATTGGGCATCTCCTAGGTTTTGGGCATCATACTTGGAATTCAGGATCCATAGCAAAGGAAACTGAAGCCTACTAAACATCCACACTCTAGAAGGGGAGATATACCTATAAGCAAAATGCAAAGGCACGCACGCACGTGTACACACAAGCATGTAGACGATGAGCTCTTTTAGGGGTGAATGTGTAAGTGACCGTGGTGCACAACCCAGGTGAGGGAAGGTGGATTTCACACAGAGCAGAGGACATTTAAGTCAGACATTAAAGGATGAACAGTGGTTCTGAGGTAAAGGGTAGGGACACCTGTTCATGAAGGGAACAAGTATGAGCCAAGGCAAGGGGATGAAACTGTATGTTGTGTTAGGGAAGGCCCTATAGTTCTATGATGCTTGGGGTGAAGAGGCCTGAGAGAAAGGATGGGGCCCAATGTTCATTGTTTGTGTCCCAGCTTTTCTATTTCCCAGTGGTATAATTTTGGGCAAATGACTTCATCTCTCTGTGCCTCAGTCCCCTCATCTATTAAGGTAACATAATGATATCTCCTTCACATGGTGTTGTGAGGTTAGTGTGAGTTCACTTGTGTAAGGGGCTGAGCAGAGCACCTGGTGAATAGAAAGCAGTCTCTCATTATATGTTGGCTATTAGCCTAATGACCGGCCTTTTTTTTTGTTTTTGTTTTAAGATTTTATTCATTCATTTGAGAGAGAGAGAGAGAGAGAATGAGAGAGAGCACACACACAGGAGAGGGGAAGAGGGAGAGAAAGAAGCAGATGCCCTGCTGAGCAAGGAGCCCTTATCCCAGGACCCTGAGATCATGACCTGAGCCAAAGGCAGATGCGTAGCCAACTGAGCAACCCAGACGCCTTCATGATAGGTCTTGTATGTTGTCATGATAGAAATGATAATGACCAATCTGGAGCCATATTTTAGACTTTACAGAATTCCTTACGAAGGACATCTTATTTAATCTTCATGATGACTCTAGGAGGTTGATATTGTTTTTCCTATTTTTGTGGATGAGGGAATTAAAATGAAGATCAAGGGACTGGTCCAAGGTCACACAGATTTTGTCTGGCAAACTGGAGCTGGAAAAGATGTCTCTGGCTCAAACATGTGTGCTCATACCTATTACACCCCACAGAACTTTATCCTACGTGTAGGCACTGCGGGGCTCAGGGGCTTTCTAAGTAGGGAAGCAAAGTGTCAGAATTGTTATTTAGAAAGAACACCCTAAAAATACAACCAGATAATAAAATATCAAACAAAATAATAAACAAATAACAAAATAATAAAAATATTTAAATTCACTGATAACCAAAGAAACAAGATGCTATTAATTTTCTTTTAACATGGAATGCTTCATGAATTTGCATGCCATCCTTGCCCTGGGGCCATGCTAATCTTCTCTGTATTGTTCCATATCTTGGTATATATACTGCCAAAGTGAGCACAAGATTCTATTAATTTTTAAAGAAAAATACCCAGTGCTGATAAAGGTATGATATAACGGGCAGCTTCATAAATGGCTTGTGCATAAGTGAAACAGTATGACCCTCCTACAAAACAATTTTGTGTTCTGTTCCAAAAATCTGTAAAAGACCTAGATGTTTGGAAAACTAAATAAATAAACAAACAAACCCAAAGCAGAAATAGACCCATAAATACAGAGAACAAAGTGATGGTTCCCAGAGGGGAAGAGGTGGGGGAGGGGCAAAACGGGTGAAGGGGAGTGGGAGGTACAGACTCCCACTTATGGAATGAGTGGGTAACAGGGATAAAAGGTACAGCACAGGGAATATGGTCAATAGTACTGTGATAGGGTTGTATGGGGACAGAGGGGAGCTACCCTGGTGGTGAGAACAATGTAACATACAGACGTGTAGAATCACAAGGACTTGTACTGCACACCTGAAAGTAATGTGATGTGTGTCAACTCTACTTCAATAAAATAAATACATAAATGATTAAATAAACAAGTAAATAAATGACCTAGATGTTTAAATTTATAAGGTTACTATTAAGACTTAATCCTTGAAAGAAATCCAAAATTTGAGAAAGCTTTATATATGAAGTTGTTTATAATAACAGTAAGACTCAAAAAGAACAGTAGGCAAGTAAAAACATCCACATCACAGATGCTTTAGAAATCATCTTAAGTCGGGGCACCCAGGTAGCTCAGTCGGTTAAGCGTCTGCTTTCAGCTCAGATCATGATCCCGGGGTCCTGGGATCAAACCCTGCTTCGAGCTCCCTGCTCAGTGGGGAGTCTGCTTCTCCCTCTCTCTGCCTGCCGCTCCCCCTGCATGCATTCTCTCTCTCTCTAATAATAATTTTTTAAAAATCTTTACAAAAAGAAATTATCTTAAGTAAAAAATAATCATGAATAAAAACACTGGTTAATACAGTATCATCTGAGCCATATAAAAATAGAAACAGGAGAAAAAGTCAGAAAGAAATACACAAAAATAGGACCTGTGTTCATCTTTTTTGAATAACTGGATTTTTTTCTTCTCCTATATTCAGTATTTTTCTGAGTCCATCCCTATGTAGATATTACTTTTTATAATTTTTATAAGAATAACTTTATTTCAAATTTCACCACAGATGTTTACTTCTTTCAGGGAAGAGAAGGATTTCCAAAAAATTTGAACAAACTCTTAGGCCAACTCCCAGTAGGTCAGACAGATACAGGAAAGCAGGTATGGATCAAGTAGGCATGGGGGCCCCAGCAGACCCATCCCCCAGCCCAGCCAGAGGCATCCCAGGGCATAAAATAAAAAGCAGCCATGAAGACAGGTCCCTGGTTTCATAGCCGGCTTATGCTCTCTATCCAGGCAGGCCCAGGAAGCTGTTTTTGTCTCTGGGTCTGGCTGAGTGCACCAGGGCAGTGGGCGTGAGCACAACACCCTGGGTGGAGAGATAAGGATGGGATTCAGAAGCTCTGGAGCCCAGGACAAGCACGAGCTGTATCGATATCCCCAGCATGCAGCCACCTAGTGAGGTTCCGGGGACTTATCCTGCCAGCCCCAGCCACGGCTTGACCCCTTAGAGCCAGATGCCCAGTGCGGCTCTCATGCTCTTCAACTTAGTGGCTGCAGCCTGCCGAGAACAGGCATCAAATAGCACAATCCTGGACCCAACCCTGGATGGTGAGGGTTGACTGCTTCTGGTCCTGCATCTGCATTCTGTAATACCCCAAGATTTGCATCCACAGGGCTTTTGAAAAAACTGACTTTTATCCAAAGAGCTATTTGTGTTTTTTTTTTTCCTCCATCCCTGGCCCAGTTAAGTCCTACCCCATCCCTCTCTCTAAATGTGAGAGAAAGACTTCTACTATGGGGGTACTGCTCAAGCAAGGGCTAAAATAAGATTGCCTGGTGCTTTTGTAAACCACCTCCTTCCCTCACATAGCAGCAACTGCTCTTAGAAAGAGAATTAGTCCAAATAACAGTTTTCCTGTGGTATTAACATTTCTACAGTAAGCTGAGCATGAGGCGTGCTCAGCCTGGTGAATTTTCTATCAGTTCTGGGAGTTACACATTTTAACCCAAATAAATATATTTGGCTCAGTATCAAATGAAAAAAAAAATCATTCTTAAGCTTTTCTTTTCTTTCTTCTGCAAGAGCCAATGAACTTCACACACAGAAAAGGGGCATCTGCTCCATGCCAAACTCCCAATGCCCTACACCTGAGATGAATTTAATTTCAGGGACCTCAAATAATTAAACCTAAATGAAGGTATTAACTGTGAGGGAAATAGAAAGTTCAAGTCTTTGACTCATCTGGCTGTCGCAGAGGCCTCCGTATGGTGCGAAGGTGTAGACCCAAGCCCCTCAGCTCCATCCATCTTGTTCCCACACAAAGGGCAGCCCTAAAGACAGTCCTTCTTTTCCTGCCAAGGAGTTTAGGCTCCATGGCACCAATGGGCACGGGGCAAACCCATCCTCAGGACTAAAGAAACAAGTCAAGAATCACATCTTTCCTGAGAAGTCCAGTTAAATGAAACTACATGGGAACTGACCCCAGATTTTCTTCCTCTCACACCTTTTCTTACTTCCTTATGGCACCAACCACCAGATAAATGACTCCAAACACCCGGTCCCGCCCCCCAGGATGGCACTCCTTGCTGGAAAAAGCCTTCAGGGACTTACACCATCCGTCTAGACTTCTTAGCTTGCTATGTGAGTCCTAGTTTGATAATAACCCTTAAAATTATAATACAAGTAGCTGGCACTTACTGAAACAGCTCTCATGTGCCAGGCATTTGTGGAATATTATTTTATGTAACATTAACCTCACCCCAGGATGAATGTTTTATGAGCTTCACTTTATGAAAAGAAAAACAAGCCCAATATGGTAAACGGTCTGACCTCTGATAAATGGCGGGGACAGGGTTCAAGTCCAGGCTTCTTTGACTCCAGGAATCCTCCCTTTTCACCACCTGGCTATTCAGTTGGAGTGCATGGAAGGGCAGTTCAGAGGAGGAAAGAGGCAGGGGGAGGAGTGAGAATCAGGATATGTCTTTCTTCTCCATCGGCCCTGAGCAAGAACAATGCGAGTGAAATGTAGTATTTCATTTTATCATGCAATGAGCATAATTAGGAAACAATGAGGAATGACAACTAATAATGAACCTTGTTTCTTCCTAATTAAAATTTAACGATTGTATTTCTGCCATTATTGCCCAGAGCAGCAGTGTAAGCTGTGCGGTAAGGAGGCCAACTCGGAAAGGAGGCAGCCCGACTTCACAGATGGCTCAGCACAGTCCTGCCCAGGCATGCCAAGAAGAAGCCTCTCCACAAGTGGCTGCTGGCTGCCCTCGTGGCCCAGCCACACCGGGCAAAATAAACCGGACGGGCACGAGAAACAGTGGTTTCCTAATCACCATAATAAGCAACTGGCAAGTCTTGTAAGTCCATGAATACGGTGGGGAAAGGACAGGCTCTGGTGACAGACAAAGTTACATTTAAATACAGACCCAACCAACTGCTTGCTGTGTGATCTCAGGCAAACTGATTAGCCTCTCTGAGTCAGTTTCTGCATCTGTGAGTGGGCACGAAATGCCTCGGATGGCTCCGTTGTGAGCCATAAATGATGTAAGAGAAACAGGGTGCCAGACTCTCCACGTAGTGGCAATCATCATGTGAGGCTCCTCAAAACCTTTGAACACTGTCTGCATTCTACCATTAGAATGTCAAACTTCCCTTCCCTCGGAGATTACCCGAAACTACATTTCCCAGTTTGCATTGCCCGGAGGAGCACACTTGTGGTTTAACTGGACAGCTCAGATGGCTTACAGAGTTACCGGGTGGACGAGGCGGCGCCTGGGTCATGTTTTGCTGGTACAGAGGGTGTCGGCCTGGCGATGGAGGAGACAGTGAGGTGGCCGCTCACTGACGATGGCGGCAGTGATGGCCAGCTCCTTTGGCAGGCGGTTCCGCCGGAAGTGCTGGGAGTTCCTCCAGAAAGGCCTGCCTGGAATCTCCTTCTTCATGCTGCAACGATTTTGTGTATTTTCTCTACCCATAAGTGTATCCTTTCTGGCTTAAACTGGAGAACGGACAGAGTTATCTGCATTATAGCGCTCTGGCCCAGAGGGGGTGATGGGGCAACACCATGGAGGCCTGTTGGCAGAAGTGGGGAAAGTGAGGACAAGAAGATGCCTGAGAGGCCTCTGTGATAATCCATTGGAGGGACGGGGGTCCAGACCAGAGAGATCCCACAGGTATTTCTAAGGAGTCTCCTGCTTACATGTCTCTTGAATCTTTTGTCTTCTCTTCAAACCACAGCCGACAGCTCAGGCTATGGATCGCGGTCCCCACCAAGACGACCACCATCCCTCCCAGTGAATCTGCCTCATACCCTCTCCTGCAGCTAGGGGGAACCCTTCAAAGTGGTGGTCACTTCACCTCCTCTGCTAACAAGGTCTTCAGTAGCTTCCCTTGTCTTTAGCACAAAACCAGAATTCCTTATCATGGCAGACAAGAATCTTCCTGGTCTGCAGCCTTCTCCCTTCCCACTGCCCCACTCCCTGCTCCTCTGACGAAGCACACTGACCCACACTTCCACACTTCCCTTCTTCACCTGTCCCCATCCCCACCCTCTGAAAAGGCTCAGCCAGGACCTCCGCCTTCCCACTACCCACCTTCCTGTACCTGGTTAACTCCTATTTGCTTCCTTGGGAGGCCATCTCTGTCCTCCAGGCAAAGTTGAATCTGCTATAGCACTCGGCCCCTCCTCTTTCCTTGTCCCCTGGGCACTTGTCTAACATCTGTGCCCTGAATACCTGTGCTCCCCTTCTCTCCTGCACATTGTTCTCAGCACCCTCAAGTCTGGATGGAAATGTGGGGCTGCGTTAGCACAACCCAAGAGGGTCACACTTCAGAGCCAAAGTGGTTCACACGTGGATGGGCCTTCTCCAGGCTCACGCTCTATCCACCAGAAGTAAGGGACAGGGCAGCCCTAAGGCGTGGCAGGGCCACCAGGTGGAGGGAGCTTGGGTCCCCGAACGGTTTGTTGAAGGCTGCCTGCCACATAGTCACACTGACCTGATTAGTATGTAAGACAAGAAGAAACTTTTACTATATCAAAACAGTGAGACTTTGTGTGGCAACTTTGTCTTAACTAACACAGCCCTGCTAGAGGGTGGAGGGAGAACACACTTCTGGAAGGACACAAGCAGCAGTTCATTGTGGGGGCGCAATCAGCACTGGCGGCATGGATGTCAGAGAAGGATGCTAACAGGCCCACAAAACAGTAAGCGGGGGACACAGGCACAGGAGGGGCCAAATGCTGGTCATGTTGGAGAACCGCTGGACTTGAGAGAAGGCGGACAATTTTTAGTGGCACCCATCAGTTATTCTGAGAGCACAAGCTCTGTTGGCACATGGAAATATAGGACCAGAGGGGAAACAATTTTTATCATTTTCCATACAGCCATCACCATCTCAAAATCTCATTTCTTTCTCCCAACGTGAGTCTTACATCCCAGCGGGGTCCCTGGCGTCTCCTCCAGAGAGGGGAAAACAGTGCACATATTTTTCTCTCCATCATAAATACCTGAGTGACTTGATGGCTCAATTCAAAGCTCTGAGGTGTAGGGACAATTTCCTCTTTCAGTGCCTGTGTATACATATGCTTATGTGTATATTTATAGTACGCATATGTATGTATAGAGTGAAGCCTGACTCAGTAAAACTAACCTCATCTCAAACATACAATGTGGGCACATTTCCTGGAAGGGGGGAAAAGAAATCCTTCTACGGTTCATAAATTTTTACAGCTGGAAGGGCCCTAAGAAACTGTCCAATTTAAACCCCTCGTTTTACAGTTGGAGAAACTGAGGCCAGAACCTCCAAGAAACTTGCTCTAGAGCCAACAGCTTCTTGTTAGAGTCAGACCGGTGTCCAGACCCTCACTCTGGTGTCCTTTAGGCTTTTTTAGTGTTTGAGATTTTATTCATAGGCTGAAGAAGAGGAAACATATGAAGTCACTGGCTAAGACATTCAATTAGAAGTGCTGCCTTCCTTGCAAGCGGCCCCAGGTCCTAGCCACACAGGGGCACCTCCAGCAGCCGCACCAGCCCCTCCTCTCCATGTCTACAGCTCCGTGGCTCCAGATCCTGTCCTGAATCCATCAAATCTAGCTTGCCCCCACTGGAAATCCGTAGGTGAAATAATCAGAGTCACCATTTCACCAGCATCCACTGGCCCATGTTCCAGAAGCTGTGGTAAGCACTCCACCTAAGTTACTCCACGCAGTCCTGTGTCGTGCGTATGTGTCCTGCGTATGTGACGTGTGTATGTGATGTGCGTATGTGTCGTGCCTATATGACGTGCATATGTGACGTATGTATGTGTCGTGCGTGTGTCGTGCATATGTGACATGCCTATGTGTCGTGCCTATATGACGTGCATATGCGTCGGACCTACGTGACGTGTGTGTGTGACGTGCGTATGTGACGTGCGTATGTGACGTGCATGTGTGACGTGCGTATGTGACGTGCATATGTGATGTGCATATGTGTCGTGCATGTGTTGTGTGCATATATGTGACGTGCACGTGTGTCGTGTGTATGTGTCGTGCATATGTGTCGCTGTTTCACAGGGGAGAACAGCAAAGTCTCAGAGAGGCCAAGTAACTTCCACAAGATCACACCACCACGTGACAGAGCTGGGATCTGAACTCAGCTCTGTCAGGTTCCGGGGACCCTAGAGCCAATTTGTCGCAGTGGCCCTGCCTCTCCAACAGAACTGAGAATAAAGTGAGGTTTAGAGGATAGGCACAGGGGTCACCCAGGAGGAGTAGGACTGGAAGATGTGTTCTTTGGTGAGATGTCCTATGTGGAGCTGCTGACAAAGCAGACATTCTCCCTCCACCCTCCTCCACCAGGTGCTGGGTGGACTCTGCTATTTCCTCCCCATCCCTTCCCAGTCTGGTGGGACTATATACCATTGACCAACTCACCCAGCTCAGGCCAGACCTGAAGCCCAGAAGCTTCCCCTGTGAAATGCGGAGACTGAAATTTTCACATGGAGCTTATACTCGGTCATTCCCAGCCCCAGAGACCATCCATATGTCTGTGCATTCACCAGGCCTTCCTTCACAACCTCCGTGCTATCTGAATGTGAAACAGGGCCAGGTGCTTTTTAATTTATATGTTATATATTACATAAATGTATATTATTGATATGATTTAGGGAATGCATATATAATGAAATATAAATATACATATATAGGTATGTGAGTGTGTGTGTGTATATATATATATATTTTTTTTCACTCCTGTCCAGAAAAAAATATTCAAAAGTATTTGTGGACTGGAGAAATGTTTGTTCTCTTTCTACCATAATTTTTGGTTTCCTGCAGCAGAGTATGCTTGAGTTAAATGGGAGCCTTTGTCCTCTCCAGCACCATAAAGCTTGTTGTCCTGGGGCTTTTTCTCTTTGGGCAATCTCCCTTCTTCTGTGCTCCCCATCCCCCACATACCCAATTATTTTGGGGAAGGCCAATTTCCTCATTCTAACTTCTGTACTCCTAAGTGACTCAACTTTTCCGATTTCTCAGACTTTTGTTAAGTGATATCTGCATCTGCTGGGGCTGGGATTTAAAGGGGCTTTCGGAGAGCTTGCAGAGATCACTAGATTGCAAAAACATCATTTGGCTCCCGCGACTGGTTCCATTTCCCAGCATCCATTCCACTACCTCTCCTTCCATCCCCTACTCAGCTCTCCTTCCCTCCTAGACCCAGGGGCAGCCAGTATCAGCCTAAAGAATGAGCCTGTCTCTGCATGAGTATGCAGTTCACACACACATACACACATTAATTTCCATGGCAATTCAGACAGAAGGAGAAGGACATAGACCACTCATTTAATGGAAGGTAGATGTTTGACTTCCAGCCTTCTTGCCCTCCTTCCCTCCTTCAGTTCCAGGAAAAAGAGACTAGAGGGGCACACGATGTTTTTTGACCACAGTCAAGCTCTCGTGGCTATCATAGCTGTGTATTTCACCGCCGAGAACATGTGTCAGGATCCTCAGAAGACTGCCTACAAGAATGAATGAAGGAACAGAAAGAAAGCAGCTGGCACACACAGGTGCTCTGTAATGATCACCAGCCACAGCCAGACCATAACTGCATTCAAGCGGGTTCTGGGCCTTTCGTGCCTTGAGTGGAGGGGCATGCCATGCAGGGCAACCACACATGCCCTCTCCATGCTCCATGTCCCATGCCTTCTCCACCATAAAGACTTTCAGAAAGGCAACCTCACAAAGCAGTGCAAAACAATTAATCCTGCTGCGGGATACCTGGCCAGCTCCCTGTGGTTTTTAATGTGCACCACAGTCCCCTAGCTCCTCGGAGCCGGAATGACCCATGAGGGCAGAGTATATGGTCACAGAAACCTTCCTGACCCAGAGCACAGCCTACAGACGTAGTCGCGGGAGAGCCAAGGGGAAGGTAGATATTGCTATGTTAAAAAAAAAAAATTAAAAAACAGACACCCCCTTCCCATTGTAAATGTCATATCATGTTGGCGCCTAATCAACACTTTGAAGAATTAGCATTGTTTTAATCATTCTCCTATTGGGGAACAAATGTTGCATGTATAATTACACTGCTGCATTGTACTGTACAAATAACCATGTAATGACATCGTTGGAATTTCTTGGTTCTTCATGGTAATGCCAAGTATAATTACCATGTAATCTGCCGAGAGCAAACAAGGTTGTAATTATTCCATAATCCAATCTAATTATGGGGCAACTGGATTGTTATTTGTGCTCAGGAGGAAAATATACATGCAAAGAGAAGAAAAAGAAATAAATTCTCCCCCGCTGTTGGTATGATATGTCAGGGGGTTTGGAACTGGCCCCCAGGGATGCTACTATCTGCTTAGGTTATGGGGTGTATGCACATTGGTCAGTCAATGTTTGGGGATCATCATCTTTCATGCTGATTATGGACTGGCCAGGTGAAACAGTGACTACACAAGCCGGTCAGAAGAGGGAGTCCAGGAAGCAGATGTTGACAAAGTCTCTGGAGGCCAGCACCTGTCCAGGAGACTTAGGGGATGAAGAAAGGGCTGCTTTCATAAAACATCTCACCCATCAGCCTCTCCCGTACTTCTAACACATACCTGGGACAGCCACGTGGAGATTTCCGTGAATGTTCACACTGGATTCAGACCACTTGATCAGCCATGTCTTGTTGCTCCTACTCTGGGCCTTTTTTGGTGCATGTAGGACTGGGCCTGGGCCTCACAGGGGAGCCAGGCAAAGAAGACAGAAGAATGGGATGAAGAAACATGGGAGCCATCGGCTTCATGGGGGGTTACATTAATTTCCTAGGGATGTTCATAATAAAGTACTACTAACTGGGTAGCTTAGAACAACAGGAACATATTGTCGTACCATTCTGGAAGGTACAAGTCCCAAATCAAGGTGTCAGCAGAGACACACTGCTCCAGAAGGCTCCAGCAAAGAGTCCTTCCCGGCCTCTTCCTATCTCCCGGTGGTTTGCTAGCAATCCTCGGCCTTCCTTGGCTTACAGCAGTATAATTCCACTCTCTGCCTGTCTTCCTGTGACTCTGTATCTTCCATATGGCATTCTCTTTATAGAGATCTCAGCCATTGTATCAGGGGCCCACCCTACCCCAGTGCGACCTCATCTTAGCTAAATTATATTTACAATAGACCCATTTCCAAACAAGGCCACACTCTGAGGTACTGGGAGCTGGGACATATAGAAATCTTAGATATCTAGAAGATAGACATGTTGGACACGTAAGAGGAGGCTTTTACTCAGACATGCATTTGGCACATATTTTTCTGTATCTACTACGTGCCCAGGTGTAATAACTGCCCAGCTTCTCTTTTCTTAATTGAACATTTACTGTGTGGGCGACATGCATTATCTCACTGAAGTCTTTTACAATTTTACTGAATGAGTAGTACCAGAATCCTCATTCTACACATGAGACAACTGAGGTTTAAGATCAATTGACTCACAGTTGAGCTGGGATTTGAGCCTAGGGCCCATGTTCTGAGTCCCATGCCTAACTTTGCCAAGCCCAACACAGTCCTGGACACATAGAGACAAGAACCAGGGGACTCGAAGGGAGCCCTCTGACCGAGGTCAGACCACTATCCCAGAACGGCCCACAGCAGTGGCTTCGGAGGAAGCATTGTGCTGCGGACAGGTGGTATCTGAAGTTGAGTATCCAGGAGAGGAGTTTGAAATTGGAGGACGGGAAGTGTGTGTAAGTGACAGGGTGGAGGGACAAGGGGGCTCAGGCACAGTTCCATCAAGAGGGAGCTCATCCTGGCCATCTGGGACCATTTGTGGAGTCGCTCCTATGGATGGTGGCTTTCACCATCTTGCTGGGGCTTCTTTGTAGAGGGGGCTCATCGCTTCCTCATCCCTCCGCAGATGTGGTGCCCAAATGTGGGCCTCTCCTTATGGCAGCCATGAGGGAAAGGTCCACCCATCCCACTGCCTTCCCCTCCTCACTTCAAGGCCTGCCTGTGAGCCATATGAACCTCCAGCCTGGGGAACTTGCTTCCATTCACAAGGTAGTGAAAGCTTTCGGAGGAAGTCACAGTCTTAAAACAGATTGTAAATTCTTTATTTAGGGTCTAATCTTGTCAGACTGGTCGACCCTGGTGTTGACTGCTTTTCTGACCTGACATCAGTCAATCCTCACTGCTCAGAAGCTCATCCCTTCAAGAACAAGATGAAAAGTGGTTTCGTGAGGCAATATTTAAAGGCCTACAAACAATAACACGCCTTTGCCTCTGCTCCTGCAATTTCTATTTCTGGAAAGGGTTCAAAAACCTGTTTGTGTGAATGAATGTGAAGAACTTTTTACGGCTGATCTTGCGAGATGATACTTTTGATGAATAATGTAGAAGTGTTTATACTTTAAGGCAGAAGGCACATGGCGCAAGTATGCGTGTTTATCAAATATGGCACATGGGAAGGGCAGGCTACAGCTACTGCAGAAATTTCAAAAGCTGCGGAAATGCCAGAAGAGATTCTGTAATTGTAAAATGTCAGAGCGAGGGGTGAAAGGAGGCCTTCACAGGAGTCTTCAGGAGAAACTGATACATAGGATCAGCTACTGAATTCTGGGTTCTTGGCTCAGCAGAACTGCACTGTGGGGTGTGATAAGCAATCCGTGCCCCACTCTCACAACAATGCATCATGGTATCAATGGCTCTGTCTTACAGAAAAGGAAACTGAGGCTCAGGAAGGTGAAGTAACACTCGTAAAGTCACATCGTTACCAAGCAGCAGAGGCGGAGATGCAGACTCACATGCCCACGCACACCGGCTTCAGCCACCTGTGGAAGCCACAAGCTTCCAGCGCAGAGAAAAACACTTGACGGCTCATGGCTAGCGTGGCTGGCTTGATTTTTTCATTGACAGATGTCCTGTGTTTATTTCATCTGTCAGAATTCCATGTAGAACACTCCCCTTCTAGAAAGCCTTCCTGGATTAGACGAAACAAAAGAAGAGACTCCTGGAATTAAAATATCAGAGCTTACACAGCCTTACAAGCAGATCTGGTTCACTGGTTTTCAACTAGGTTTTGAGGAATCCTACAGGTTCTACTACTAAGCGTCCTTAGGAGCCACTGGGGGAGGTGGCTGTGAATGAGAGAAAAGGGGGGTTCCCTGGGTGGAGGTTCACACCCACACAATGCTACAGCACGCGACAGGTACTTGTTACATATTTACATTTTGTGGGTTAGACTTCTTTCTTAAAACTTCACTTGACAAAGAGCTCTATAGCCAAGATAAAAATACAAATACTAAATACATGTTGAAGTTTTTGCAATGGTCTCCTTTTATAGACAGGTAAGCAGAAACACGGAGAGGACGTGTTCCTTGCTCAAGATCACAGGGCTAGGTAGTAGCAGAACCAACGCTGAAGCCCAGGTCTGAGTTTCTACCCAACGTTCTTGCTAATCACCCCTTTGTTTTCTGACTCTCAGATGAAACCAGATCCTGACACTTCCTGACCTAAGCAGATATATGCACGTGTATATAGTGATATGACACGAAAAAGATTGTTGATACATCACGGAGTTGTATACAATTAAACAGTTCCTATGAATTAGGCTGTAAATTCATTGAGAGCTGGGACGGGACCACATCACTTCTAGAGCTCAGGGCTCTCACTGCCTAGGAGCCCCCTAGCTGTATTAGAACAGGACCCATTTCTTTTGAATCTTTATATTCCCTATGCCTAGCAGGATGCCAGGCACATAGTGGATCCTTGATAAATGTTTAGAGACTGAATAAGCAACCCTGACAACCAATTTTCAAGTCTTTGCTTTAAATAAATCCAGTGACGATACACTTATTACCTATGAGATAACCCATGCTCTCCTTGGGTAACTCTAGGTGTTATATTGAGCCAAAAATAATGTATCCCCCCATATATTCAACACCAGGTGGGCCTGGTCTGCCCCTCTGGATCCAAGCTAAATTCCTTTCTACTGAAAAGTCTGGGAGATTACATATATTTATAAATAGATAGATTATATATATATATATAAATTCAATTTATACATATAGTATATTATTAGTTTCAAGGGTAGAATTTAGTGATTCATCAGTTGCATGTAACACCCAGTGCTCATTCCATCACCTGTCCTCTTTAATGCCCATCACCCAGTTATTCCATCCCTCAACATCCCCTCGAGCAACCGCAGTGTGTTTCCTAGAATTATGACTCTCTAGGTTTGCCTAGAGTTTGCCTCCCTCTCGTTTTTATCTTATTTTATTTTTCCTTCCCTTCCTCTATGTACATTTGTTTCTTAAACTCCACAAATGAGTGAAACCATTAAGGTATTTGTCTTTCTCTGACTAATTTTACTTAGCATAATAATACCCTCTAGGTCCATCCATGTCATTGCAAAGGCCAAGAGTTCATTCTTTTTGATGTATTATTATTATTATTTCATTGTATATATACCACCTCTTCTTTATTCATTCATCTGTCGATGGACAGGGGCTTTTTCCATATTTTGACAATTATGAACATTGCTGCTTACAAACACTGGGCTTCGGCTGCCCCTTTGAATCACTATTTTTTGTATCCTTTGGATAAATACCTAGTAGTGCAATTGCTGGATCATAAGCTAGTTCTATTTTTAACTTTTTGAGGAAACTCCATACTGTTTTCCAAAGTGGCTGCACCAGTTTGCATTCCCACCAACTATAAGAGGGTTCCCCTTTTTTCACATCCTCGCTATATATAAAAGACCCACATCAAATATCATCTTCAACTGGGAAAACTGAGAGCTATTCCCCTGAGGAAAGAACACGACAGGGATGTCCACTCTCACCACTATTGTTCAACATAGCATTGGCATATATTTTAAAGGAGATGAGGAAACTTCCACATAGCATCTTCACACACACACACACACACACACACACACACACACACACACACAGGAGAAGAGTGTCCTATATATCCTTTATTCTTCTCTACCATCTTAGTATAACCATTAATGAAAGGGTTTAAGTATTCTGGATCTAGATTTAGGCAGTCTGGATTCATATACGCATGTACCTGTATGTACACACAAACACACTACACGGGCCTCCTATTGCCTTCCCTTGGTGAGTTCTGTGATTCATCCATTCCAAGATCCTGTTTTGCACAAGATCCGATTTTGTTTGTTCCATTTTTTAATGTTTCTCATTCAGAAACATCCTAGTAGTTCCTGAAGGAGACAATATTTTCCTCTTTTAATAGCATCTTCAGAAATAAGGGATTGAAACATAGAGTTTAGGTGTGTCTGAGTGGCTCGGATGGTGAAGCATGTGATTTTCAGTTTTGGCTCAGGTCATGATCTCAGGATCATGAGATCAAGCCCCACATTGGGCTCCGTGCTGGGTGTAGAGTCTGCTTGAGATTCCCTCTCCCTCTTCCGCCCCCTCTACCCCTGCCCCTACTCACTAGCATGCAAGGTTTCTCTCTCTCTCAAATAAATAAAATCTTTGAAAAAGAACATAGAGTCTAAGCACTACTAAAAATATATGAAAATAACAAATTTATGCCAATATATTTAAAAAATTGAAGGACTGGATATATTTCTAGAAAAATAAAGTTTTCCAAACCTGATTGACACAGAATATTTGAATAGTCTGATAATATGTACAGATATAAAAGCAATGGTTGGGCAGTTTCCCACACAGAAAACACTAAAGAGTTTTACCACTATTTACCACATAAATCCCAAGAAATACATCATTCCAATCTTTTACAAGTTCTCCCAGCTAATTTCCCTATTCATTCTATGTGGTCACTATAGTCTTGATACAAAGGGAAGAGAAGGATAGCAGGAGAAAGAAAAATGACAAGATCATTTTAGTCAAAATAGAGATGCAAATATGTTTTATAAGCACTAACAGACCAAAAATCAAACACCATATAAGAGGGATAATATGTTATGATCAAATTTCATTATTACTTAAATGCAAAGATGGTTTAATATTTAAAAATCTACAATATCATTCATTTTATTGAAAGACTAACAGGAAAAAATCTCCTGACCCAGAAAAGCATTGAAAATATTAATTTCCATTATCGATAAAACTCTTATTAAATTAAGAATAGAATTAAACACCGATAGACCTAAAGGATATCTACAAAAGGACAGTCCTACAGCAAACACCGTCCTCCCTGAGGAGACACTAGAAATATGCCCTTTAAAATCAGGAACAACACAAGGCAATCCCCTTTTAATTCTAGCCAATGTTGTTGCATGACAGAGAACTAGTATATTGTAGGATTTGAAAAACATTAAGAAGGTGAAAAAATGGTAAGACTGTGTTTATTTGAAGACATGATTAACAACATTGAAAATCCTAAGGATCAATGAAAAATCTGGAATTAACAAGCTAATTTAGCAAGGGTGTGGGATATAAAGCCAATACTCAAACCAAGCCCATTTCTATGTACTAACAACGAACATTTAGAAAATAAAAATTTTAAAACAATATCATTTGTAATATTCTATACTTAGAAAGAAACACACAAAATATACTTAGAGATAAAATTTATAAAAGTATAAAAGACCTGTCTAGACTACAATCTATAAAATATTGATGGGAAAATCAAAGGAGAATATCCTACATTCATGGATTAGAAGCCTCAATATCCTTAATGCTCTCATTCTCCATGAATTGATACACAATTCACAATTCAAATCAAAATCCCCCTGGGCTTTTTGTTTTTTAGAAATTGATAAGCTGATTCTAAAACTTATATAAAACTGCAAAGGATCTAGAATAGCCAAACAATTTTTTTTTTTAGTCTCGAGAATGTAACTTTTATTAAACGATTTTAATTTATTCCAAGTGGCTTAGTATTTTAATGTGCAAAGTCAACACCTTAGATAACAAACTAACACAAAAGTACAATTCCTACATTGTTCACAAATTTGGGTAACTGTGCACCTGGTGTTAGCTTCAGATACTGGTCACTTGTTTTTACACATTTGTGAGTTTGAGCTACTAGTCCTAAGCTAACAATTCAAACACAACACATTTTCCTCACTTCTTAGCTTCCAAAAGACATGTCTCATTAGGTTTGTATTATTTTATCCAAAAACAATTTTGAAAAAGAAAGCAAACATTCTAATTTTTTTCCAGTGGGTAAAATATTTGAATAGACATTCCCAAAGAAAATATATAGATGTCCAATAAGTACAAGTAAAGATGGTCAGCACCATGAGTCATCAGGGAAATGCGAATTAAAGCTGTAACTACACATGCTTTCATATTCACTGAACTGACTAAAAGTAAAAAGACAGATAAAAGGCAAAACTAGGTGGCGCCTGGGTGGCTCAGTTGGTTAAGCGACTGCTTTCAGCTCAGGTCATGATCCCGGAGACCGGGGATCGAGCCCCACATCAGGCTCCCTGCTCGGCAGGAAGCCTGCTTCTCCCTCTCTCACTCCCCCTGCTTGTGTTCCCTCTCTAGCTGTGTTTCTCTCTGTCAAATAAATAAAATCTTAAAAAAAAAAAAAAAGGCAAAACTAGAGGCTCAATTGGTAGCACACATGACTCTCGGTCTCAGGATCTCAGGTGAGTTCGAGCCCCACTCTGGATTTACAGATTAATTAAAAAGAAAAGCTTCAAAAAAGGGGCAAAACTAATCTATAGTGACACCAAGAAAATTAGTCATTGCTTAGAGCTGGGCTGAGGAGATTGACTGGAAAGGGGCACGTGACCACTTTTAGGGTGATAAAAATGGTCCATATCTTGATTATGGTAGTAGTTACATGAGTGTAGAAACTATTTATTACTTGTTTTTATAAAATTGAACACAAATGTATTCTCTGGCCTAGATGTGATTCTCAGGTATTTATCTACAAGAACCTAAAATAGATGTCTACAAAAATACTTGCTCCAAGTTAGAAACGACTCAAACTTTTGTTCATCAACAGATGATGAATGGACAAATAGTGATTTATTCATCCAGCGGAATACGATGCAGCAGTTAAAACACACCAGCAGCAAATACACAGAATCAGAACGTAATCTCATGGACACAGTGCTGAGTGAAAGAAGCCAAACCCAAAAGATATTCATATGACATGATTCCATTTGATGAAGTCGTAGAACTGGCAGAAGACGTTCGGTGAGAGAAAACAGACCAGTTGTTTGTTGGAGGGGGGAAGGGAGAGGAGATATAAATGGGTAGGGAAATTTCTGGGATGATACAAATGTTCTATATCTTGATTGGAGTGGTGATTACACAGGTATTTTCATTTGTCAAAACTATACACCTAGAATATATGCATTGTACTGTATGTAAATTATACCTCAAAAACAGTTGAATAAAGATATATTGGAAAGAAAGGAAAATACTTCTTTTTATTTGAAAAATAAAATTTTTCAAAAATTTTGAAAAAATAAAATTGAAAAATTACTTGAAAGCATTATAAAGGACTCTATTGCCAAATAATTAGAAATAATTCTAAAAATTAGCAAGATGATGGATAGTATTTTCAATTTTCAAAAGTTAACTCCATTTCTATACATCAGCACATAATTGGAAAACACAGTTTAAAAAAAAATCTTTGCAATAAGACTTTTAAAACACCTGGAAATTATCCTACCCAGAGTTGTGTAAGACACGCACACAGAAAATTCTCGAACTTTCCAGCAAAGTGGCATGAAAGAAGATCTAAATCAATGGAGAGTGACACCATGCTTAGGAGTAAAAGACTTAACACTGTGAAAACGTCAAATCTCCCCAGCTGATCCAAAATCTAATGTAATTCCAATCAAAATCCCAACAACAATTTTTATGGAACTTGACAAAGTTATTATAAAATGGAAGTTCAGCAAGATAGGAAAAGGAGTAAGAGTGGGGAGGCACTCACCATAACAAATATCAGAACTACTTGTAGAGCCAACGTAATCAAAAACAGGGTGGTATTGGCAAAGGACAGACTCATTGACCAATGGGACAAAGAGAGCCTTGGAAGAGATCCATCAAATATGGGATTTGATATATGTTGGAGTGACAGCCCAGATCAGTAAGGAATGGAGCGACTATTCAATAAACGGAACTAGGAAAAGTGGCCATACATACTGCAGGAAAGAAATTAAATCCTTACCCAACACCACTCACAAAAATTGGCTCCAGATGATTGAAGGATTTTCAAAAGCAAAACTTAAAAGTTTTAGAAGTGTCAGTATCTTTCTGACTTGGGGATGGCAGAAGGATTTCTCAAGCAAGATACAAAAGTCACAAACCTTTAAAGGAAACATAGATAAATTTGACCATATTCAAATAAAACATTTCAATTCATTAAAGCAATTCTTGAAAAGGTGAAAGGGAAAGTCACTTAATGGGAGAAGATATCTACAATGTATCTAACAAAGGATTACCGGCTAGAGTGTGCAGAATTATAAAATATTAAGAAAAGGGCAATCTAATAGAAGGATTGGCAAAGTGCAGATATTTTACAGATTAAAAAAAAAAACCACAGGTGAACAATCAACATATGAGGAGATAGTCAGCCTCATCAGCAACCAGGGAGATACAAATCAGGACCACAAGTGACAAAAACAGAAAGGCTGAGGTTGGATGGGCAGAACTCTGAGACGCTACCGATGGGACTGGGAGTTGCCTGCAAAACTGAATGTTCACATCCTTTATGAGCCAGCAGTTCCTCTCCTGAACATACGAGAGAAAAATCGGTGCATGTACACACAAAAAAATGTAGTAATGTTCATAGCAGCACCTGTTCATAACAATAAAAAACTGGAAACACCCCCAAATAATGGATAAATAGTACAGTCACACAATCGCATGTGAGATAGCAAGAAAAATGAATGAACTACAGCTACACATGACAATACTGATGAGTATTTCTATCGAATGTTAAGGTGATAACAGCAAGCTTGAAAATGCTAGCTTAAGTATGATATCCATTTTATAAACTGCAAAAAAAAGCATAAGGAGGAAATGTATCATTCAGCATACGTATACCTATTATCTATATGCACATATCTACATTTCTAGGTAGATGTATACATATCTATAAATATACAGTATATAGTATACGTGGTACATGTATATGTGTACATATATATGATACACGTACTTACATATATGTGATGTGTGTGCATATATTTACATGCACACACATATATGTGTGTAGATGTGTATATACATGTACCTGTGTATATGCGTATATATATATAGTTTTATCACATATATAGTTTATATGCATAGTTTTATCATATATCATATATATCATATAGGATCTCATATACGGTTTAATCTCATACATATGATAAACCTTTATAAAATAAGCCAAGGGAATGATAAGTGATTCAGAATAGTGGTATCCTGCTTGGCAGAGGGGATGAGCACATAGGTTATGCCCAGTTCTAGGGTTGGATAACTGTGGTAGGCAGGATCATAGCCCCACCCCAAAGATGTCCATGTGCTAATCCCCAGAGCTGGTGAGCTCGCCACCCTACATGGCAAAAAGGGGACTCTGCAGTGTGATTAAGTTCAGGACCTGGAGAAGGGAGACCGTTGTAAATGGTCTAGGCGGGCCCAGGTTCCTCACAAGGGCCCTTAAATGTGAAAAAAGGAGGCAGCAGAGTCATCATACACATGAGAAAGACTCGCTGGCCTTGGCTGACCTTGAACATGAGAAGAGTCCCAGGCCTTGGCTGTGGGCAGGGTCTGGAAACTGGATCAGGCCAGGAAGCAGATAATTTCCTAGAGCCTCCAGACAGGAATGCAGTCCTGCCGACACCTTGATTTCAGCTCGAGGAGATTCATTTCAAATTTCAAATTGTGACCTTTAGAACTGTAAAATAAAACAAATGCCTGTTCTTGGAGCCACTAAGTTTGTGGTAATTCACTCCAGCAGCAAAAAGAAATGAATACAGTGATCATTAGATTGCTGAATTAAATAATCAAATAAACGAGAGCCTCCCCGACACCAGTGACGGAATAATTAGTTTAATTCAGCCCAACCTAAAGTCCAAAAATAATGTTTTAAGGTTTGTATGTTTTGTTTTACACTAGAAAAGTGGCCTGTCCCCAGCGTTCCTAATTGCTCTAAGGAATTGCTCACAGAGATACCCGTTTAGAGCATACGAGGCATCAGGAATTGGGGCAGCTGCCCGGGGCAGAGCCAGGATGGCCAGGAAGGAAGGCTGTGAGACAGAGCCTGTGAATTTTACTTCTGCCTTGGCCATGACTACCAGGCAGCCTCCAGGTCCCAGTGTCAAGATGATTAAACCGGATTGGTGGTTTTCAAACTCCCGTAGCCACCAGAACCTTTTATCCAACTACTCCCAAGGGAATCCTAACAAGAAAAGCCAAACTGTCTATCTCATGGCTTCGGGGATCCCAAGGCTCACCATCTACAAGAGCAGCGTAGTAACAGCCCATGGAGAAGGGAAGTGATCCCCAAAGGGAAGGGCCTGGGAGAGTAGGTCAGCCTTCCAAGCTTGACCTTGAGGAGCGAGATCGAATCCTAGTCACGCTGACAGCAGGAGTCAGTTTGGGCTTCAGAGTCTCAGGGTCTTACAATAGCATGCATCGCTCTGTGTCAGGCTGTTGGTCAAGGGCAAATCTGCTCTCCTCCTCTTCATTCTGGAATGACGTTCTTCTCTCTGCGATGATAGTAGCATAAACTGTGGAGAGAGCCAAGGTGCCCTTCAACAGATGAATGGATAAAGAAGATGTGGTCCATATATACAATGGAATATTACACCTCGATCAGAAAGGATGAATACCCAACTTTTGTAGCAACATGGATTGGATTGGAGGAGATTATGCTGAGTGAAATGAGCCAAGCAGAGAAAGTCAAGTATCATATGGTTTGATCACTTACTTGTGGAGCCTAAGGAGTAATATGGAGGACAGTAGGAGAAGGAAAGGAAAGGTGAATTGGGATAAATCAGAGAGGGGAGATGAGACATGAGAGGCTTTGGACTCAGAAACAAACTGAGGGTCTTGGGGGGAGGGGGTGGGGGATGGGTGACCCTGGTGGTGGGTACTGGGGGAACGTATTGCATGGAGCACTGGGTGTGGGGCATAAACAATGAATCTTGGAACGCTGAAAAAATAAAATAAAATAAATTTTAAAAATAAGGGGGGACCCAGCCGAAACAAGTGGCCATGGTCCTGGGTATGTGTTCTGTAGCAGGGAGGGGGTGACGTTTTGGGAGAAGTAGTACAGTCATCGACACAGTCTGCAGGGCTGTGATAGAGAGGGGTCCGGTCTGCACCATGGGGCAGGAAAGACTTCCCTGGAAGTCTGCTTCTTGGTGGCCACCACCATCTGCTTCTTGGTGGCCCCGGAAAATGTCAGGATAGATGGTATCTAGGAAAAGTAATCTTTTTAGAGGGTGCCTCTAAAACCTAAATCCACTGAAACTTTTTTTTCTCACCTCTTGGGGGAGGGGAGCTCCTTGCTGGGTATTGCCCCAGAAAAAAAATGCTTGTTGTCGGAGCCATCCCCTTCCTGAAGGTAAACATTCACTTTGGGCAAAATATCCTTGGAGGCCTAACTCCCCCCAGCTTATAGCAGAGCTATCCTTGGGGATCCCCCCACAAAATTCATAGGCTGAAATCTTACCAGTACCTCAGGATGTGACTGTACTTGGAGACAGGGCCCATAAAGAGGTGATTAGTGGAAATAAGGCTGCTAGGATGGGTCCTAATTCAATCTGAGAGGTGTCCTTATAAGAAGAAGAAATTTGGGCACACCGAGATACCCCAGGAGCACATACATACGTATAGAGAAAAGACCATACGAGGACACAGCCAGAAGGCAGCCGCCGACAAGCCAAGGCGAGAGGACTCAGAAGAGGACTCAGAAGGAATCCACACCTTCATCGTGGATTTCCAGCCTCCAGAGCTGTGAGAAGATAGATCTCTGTTGTGCAAGTTCCCCCTGTCTGTGCTATCGGTGGTGTCAGCGGACTAACTAAACAATCTTTGCCAGTTTGTAGAGGATGCCCAGGGTATTCTTGCCACACACACACACACACACACACACACACCTCACCTGCAGTAGAATCGGGCATGCTATGCCCACAGTGGCAGGCACACTGTGGTCAGCGCCACGAGTTGCAACAAGTGGGCACTGAAGCCCCCTCTGGCCCTTGCTACCCTCTTCCCTTCCTGTCTTTACCCTCTCATTCCTGGAGCACCTCCATCTCCTTGGTTCCCATGCTGTTCCTCTCCCCTCCCCTCCCTCCTGACAGCAGACTAAAGCTACACCTAAAGAGGAGAGGGCCAAGAGGAAGAGGCCAGCAGGCCCTCAAGTCTCTGCCTGGACAAGTCAGTGTCCCCTGTTCTCCAAAGGCCAGAGCTCTGGTGAACCATGTCCCCCACCCACTGCCGTGTGTTCACTACCCAGATGGGGAGAATGGGGAGATGCAGTGTGACCATCACAAGTCTGCCTTACACCTGGAAAAGAAGGACGGTGCCGACAGCAGCTTGCCCTTCTTCCCGTAGTCTCCAGATTTAAAAGATTAGGGGGTTCTGATGTTTCCCATCCTCTGAACAAAACTCTCCACAAATGACAATGTCAGCACAAAGAGGGTAGAAGGCAGTGATGAGAGAGAGGAAAGCATTGGGTTGCCTCTGATTTCTCTTGATCTGAATTGTTTTTTCAGGACCTCATGCTGAGATTACTCTTTTGTTTTTTGAGCCTTTGGGTTTGAATGGAGCTCTCTCTGGCATCTCACAAGGGATTGGAGAAGGAAGAATGAAGCAAACGTCAATGGCGGGGTTGATAATCCTACAACCATTGACTTGAAGAGCCAGCCAACAGGGCCCTCATCTGGCTAATCTGCTGTGTCAATGGGTATCCCTAGCAGCCCTTAATTGATGGATTATTGACAGAGCAAGCAGAGGTGAGTGCTGATAGTCTGAAGTCTGAAGTCCTATTTAGGGAAATTTAATCTGCAAACGATAGGGTGGACTGGAAAACTCCAAAGCTCTTATCTGGTACTGGGTCAGGGCCCAGAAAACCAGCCTCAGGACGGCCCCACACCAAGTTCTCCTCCTCCTCAGTCGGTGCACTCCTTTGAATGCTGAGCCCCTTAACACTCCTCCCAGACACAGCGTTGGTCTGAGGTCCATGCAGTTAGAAAGCCTACAGCCTGAGCAGTGGCTCTCAGACTTTTATACTTTAAATTCTACCATAATTAGGTAGGATGGACAGAAAGGGAGGAGTAGAATGGAAGAGAGGAAGTCTAACCCTTGGTATTATAATTACTAATTTTTTAGTCTTGTAAGTCTTGGGAACTGGTTCCCAGCTCAGGGCCAGGAGCAGATGAGGAATTAAGTGGATTTTCCCTTTGGCTTGCACCTGCTATATGGCCTCCCTGGAGTCTTTCTGGATGAGC
Source organism: Spilogale gracilis (assembly GCA_004023965.1). Taxonomy (NCBI): domain Eukaryota; kingdom Metazoa; phylum Chordata; class Mammalia; order Carnivora; family Mephitidae; genus Spilogale; species Spilogale gracilis. Next base: position 56,516 of record PITA01001828.1, read on the forward strand.
TCTGGCCTCACTGACATGTGAGGCTGGGCTCACCATCCACCCTGATCGACACGGCCTGGCCTCGGGAACCAGACAAGAGCAGGGAAGAGGGAACCCCACGTGGTAATGGGTAGAGGAGAGTATGCCTCAGGGTAAGTCTGGATAACTCCGAAGAGGAAGGGTGACCTACAGGTGGACGTGGTGACTGAGGGACAGTGAATTCTGGGCCATTAAAGAGCCTAGCCTCGGTTTAATTCTTGGCTCAGGATGCTTTGGAGTTGTTTAAACACTCCCGTCTTTCTCCTCCATTTATAAGCTGATATGGGCCAAGACCTGACCCTTCTATGTGCCTCAGAATATAATTTAGCAGTGATCTGGGTTCACTGGAGCTGTTACTTCTCAGGAGAGACTGCCCTTCTCATTCCAGGGGTTAGCACAGCGGATTCTTTGTCTCCAGCCGGAGGGGTCATCACACAGAGATGGAGTGACATGTAAGCTTGAAAGCTGTCTCACTTCTTCTTGAGACCCAGGGGGCAAGAGAGCAGAAAAGCTTGAGCAAAGAAGGAAGTTGGGGGTCAGAGGCGCTTCCCGCTGCAGACAGAGCACAGCCCATGCTGCCCGTGGGACAGAGGAGACGCCACTGTCCCGAGAGCCGTGGTTCTTAGAGAGAGGGGTCCTCTCATAGGCAGCTGAGAGGACAACAAGCACCAGAGTCCCCAAAGTACGGCAGGGGCACCGGCCAGATGAGTGAGTGTTCCCTCGGGCTGTCCCCCGGGGTCCTTATTCTGACAGAGTTAGTAGATCCTGACTCTCTGTGTAGACGTGGGGGGGGGGGGGATGGGCAGGCAGCCTGTTTGCTTCAAGGCTGACCGTGTTTCAGTGTCCCGGTCCTTGAATAAGAGTGTGGCCTTCTGTCAGGCTTCAGGCTTCCTAGGCAACCAGAGCAGAGCTAGAGACGAGGTATCACCTGGTTTGATGGCAATGAATTGAGGGGCAGGGTTCAAATCCTCCTTGGGTACATCAAGGTGGTCAGCAAATAAAATCACACCAACCGTTGAAACATACATAGCTAAGGGGCACCTGGGTGGTTCAGTCGGTTAAGCGTCTGCCTTCGACTCTGGTCGTGATCTCAGGGTCCTGGGATCAAGCCCCATGTCAGGCTCCCTGCAGAGCCCGGAGTCTGCTTGTACCTCTGCCCCTCCCCCTGTTCATGCTCTCAATCTCTCTCTCTCTCAAATCAATAAATAAAATCTTAAACAAATAAAAATACATAGCTAAAGTCAACTTCTATGGCAAACATCTTGTTCTGCTGTATGACCTGTTTTTGAGTATGCCAATTTGGTAGTGAGAGACTGCAAGCTTTAATTACTCCGAGAGGATAGTGTAGTAGCCATCACTCATCAGAAAGTGAGGCTTACTTGGAAAGTAAGCAAGGATGGGAACTGCTCCAGCCACACACAACTGGGCACATGTTAGCTTGCAAGGAGATGTTTGCAGAATAACTCTTGAGATTGCTAGTGAGGATGGCTAGTGCCAATCTAGGACAAGCTAGGGACACCTGCACCCACTTTCTGGTTTAGGGCAAACTTAAGAGATGGGGACTAAGAAACCAACTATTACATAATCTAGGGCAAGACATTTAATGTCACTGGACTCCAGTTTCCTCCATGATAAAATGAGAATTAGAATATGTTCACCAAGTTTTCAAGCAAGCAGTTTATCAATGGTTAAGGCAGTTTCCAACTAAGTTGTAAAGTGTTTTACAAACAGTAGGAAAATTTCTCACTATGCAACCTTGCGAGTCTAACAAATAAATCTGGGAAAAGGGAAGGACAATAGAGGCAGGTACCATTTCTAAGTCGCTCCCTACGGTATCCTTAGTGTCTGGTACAGGAAAGGTCCGCAATAAAATATTCGTTGGATGAATGAAGAAATTCAGCAGGAGTGGCAGCTGGCCCGCGGTACATGGACCACCTTCCCAATTGCTGCCTTTGCTGAGAAATGCTTCCCTTTGCCTTTCTGTGAGCCATTCAGGCCACATCCAGTCCCTGCAGATTTGCCCGCTGCCAAGATCTTTCTGCACACTTTCATTTGAACAAATGGTTTCTTTAAAAGTCACCTTTTTTTTTTTTTTTTTAAGATTGTGGACCTTCAGGAAGATGGTAGACAAGCCCAGAAGGTTGGTCTTTGTCAGAAACAAGTACAGTAGTTTTCCCTTGATGACTAGTACCTTGACTGAACTATGTGCCCATAGCTGCCCTCCCCGCCTGCTCTCTCACCCCCGAGGGGACCCCATTTCAGTCTCACCACTGAGATCCTAGAATTGGTCAGAGCAAACATGAAAACAAGAGTCACGAGCAAGGACACTGCCACATGTGTGGGGACCTGGTTCCTGCTGCTCTCAGCTCAGGGCTGCCCCTGAGGACTGGAACTCCAGTCATTCTTAGCAAGCCAGGGGATGCCTGGTCTCCGGTTCTGTGCTTAGGAAGCCTGGACCTTGAAAGAAAGGCACGTCCCATTCAAGACTGAGAAACTCTCCAAAGCAGCTATCAAGTTGATGGGCTACGGCACTTCAAGGCAAAACATCTGCAAAGAGTACCTTCTAAGAGAAAACCAGTATCTTCCTTGAAACAAAATGGAAAAGTAAACGGAAGTTTCAGGATCGAGTCATATTCAACATGGGACACCAAGACAGGTTAAGGAATTGGGAATATTGGTGATTAGAAGGGGTCCTGGGAATGAATTTCCAAGGGAGAAAAGGTTGGACTCAATCGCCTGGGATAAGATGAACTGAATGAGGAATATGCCTTCCCTCCAGCAAGAGCCAGTCAGTCGATCCAAACTACGTAAGGTCATGGAAATGGACCAGATGCTGGAGTTAGGATTCATGCACTGGTCTATTTTACAATCACTGAGCCACCTGACCTTGAGCGAGTCACTTCACTTCTCATGTGCAAAACCAGTGGGGAAAACTAAGTGCCCACGATAGTCCTTTGGACTTCTACTATTGATGCCGAAGTCCATCAAATAATGAGATTAATATCACATGGTGGGAGAAAAGGAAACTAGCATCTCCCTGATGTTTGTGATTCGTTAAGCACTGTGCTGGGGTTTTCATGACACGGCCTTACATAACTCCATCAACAGTCTAAGAGGTTGGCCCCATTTTCCCCATTTAACAGATGAGAACCAAGTCTTAAATAAGTCAAGCAACTGGTCCAAGCCTATGAGATACAGGGTGACAAAGATCCAGACTGTTTCCAAAACCTCCCATTTCTCCGTGGAGCTGGCTCCCTCATAGGCCACATAAAACCGCCAGTGTCATCTTTTCATGGCTGTGCCATGTCTTTCCTCTGTGGAAAACACTGTTCCAGACACACTACTTGCATACCAAGTGCCGAGCAAGACACAGCGGAGGCCAACACATACTGTCATGCTCCTGGGTGACGAGCTGGTGGCAAATGACATGCACCGAAAAGGGCTGCTGGGCTAAGAAGAAGGGTCACCCTGATGTTCCCCAGGTCCCATTATCCTTAAAGGGACCATCTTCAGCCAGGATACCAGGGGAGGGGAGGGGATATTTGTGGCTCTCCATCATTCCCCTTCTTTCATCCCTGCAAATCCAGTTCTGGCTGGGGTGGCACGGAAGGTGAAATTAAAACCTCCCCATGTGGGCATGTGGAAGTCCAGTGCAAAAATCATCAAATCTCCCATCGTTTATCTTCCACTCCAATTCTAATTATTGTGCTGAGGACGAGGACGATTTGAAAGGCATGCCTCCCCCGCTGCGTCATTTAAAATCAAGTTCACACTTTTCACTGTTTGGGAATGTCTCTGTGGGCAGTGCAGCCATCTCCCAAGGACAGTCCAAATTTGGAGCTCAAACCGAGAGAGGGAGGTGGTTGCAGGAATGCCAGCCAAGTTCCCCGGTTTAATGGCCACGCGGTGGCTGAGTGGTTGCAGATGTGAGCACGTCGGAGCAAGTGAGAGGGCTGAGATGGGAAGGTCTCACAGCCCTGGTATTTCAAAGTGGGCACGTTGCAACAAAACCGTGACAGGTTTTCCCTTTTTAATGCCACTTTGTGGCACCCAAGCCCCAACTCGGTACACAATATGGTGGCTCTAATGAATCTAGTCCTTCTAGTCTTCATAATCGCGGCATCTCTAAGGTAGAAAATTAATTGGATGAAGTTAAATATCCCCTTTTCATGTCAACAAAATTGGTTTTTCTAGGGATTATAGGATTACCGTGGTGTTAAGTCCCTAAAGAGGCTAAAATACTTTATTATTCATTACAAAACACAAAGATTGGGCCGCTATTTTTTTCTTATGTCACTGCCACTCATTTCATTAACATGGAACGCCAAGGAGAACCGTTAATGACAATTTCAGCAGCTCTTAATGCTCTTCAAAATGCATGTCTTCCCTGCTTACACACTCTTTCTGGGTAAAATAGCCTGAGATGTATGGAATTGAAGCCTTTTATGGCCTCTTCTCGGAGCCAAATGACCACCGGGCAGGGATGAGCTTTCAGTAAAGTAACGGAAGCTGTAAAATGAGGCATCTCGTGTTGATGTTCTCAGCTTCTGACCGGAAGAGCACGATTTCCCGTCGACAACTGGGAAGGTATTTCCAGCCTGGGTCACAGGGTGGGGAAGGCTGGTCTCTGCCATGTCATCGCAGTGGCATCACTTTTCCAATTAGGATTTATATCCGTTTCCTTCCCCACATAGAAATGAGCGCTTTCGGCTGTTTCCATCGTAGTTTCGACAATTCCGCACTGGGAAATTCCCGAACTCCAGTGCCACCTTTTGCACCTGGGGAAACTGAGGCACAGATCTATGATATGACTTGTTCTTGGCCGTTCAGCCCTGAGTGGGAAGGTGGCACTGGAACTCCAGCTTTTTGCCCCTGAAGTTTCTCTTCCCCCCATTCAGAACTTCCCCCCATCTGTCTGCATTCCCCTGCAGATGCATCACTTGGTGACGGAAGCTGGGGCTCAGATGAGGCCAGAGCACATGTACAAGCGCACTAGGCCACACAGTGACCCTCCATGACCGTAGCCTGATGAGCCCCCCTCCACCTTTCATTTCTATCCATCCTGGGAGGTTCCTGGTCCTCCCTTGGGGAACATTAAAAACAAAGCCATTAATTCAAGCATTATCAGAATAGTCCTATAAAGCTCTATGCTCAGGAAAGATAATGAGTTAAACATAAAGTAGGGGGTGTTGAAATAATAATGTCAAGTAACTATGATAAAAGCAGAGACAAATTAGATAAAGAGCCATGAGAGGTAGTTTACAAAATGCCATCAGGGGCAAAAGATGGAAGTCTCTCTAAATGGGGGAATCTAGAAATGATTCATGGATGAGGAAGTAGCCTCAGAGTGAGTCTTGGAGATACACCTCGGGAGGTGTAGGTAAGGCAAAGTCACTCAGTCGAAGAGAAAATGCGTGCATGAAGAGGAGGCCAGGAGTTTTGCTTGGGAAGCAGTAAATGATGATTTTTTAAAAGACTAACTGATATGTCTTCTCCTCCAGAAATCCCTCTCTGATTGCTCCCGGCTGGCTGACTACCTCCTCCTCAGGGCTCCGCCAGCACCCCGGCCGTACTCCCACTGTAGCAGTAGCCAGAACACCGTGTCACATGTTTGCCCCGCTAGAGCCTAAGCAACTTGAAGCCAACTCAGGTCACTTTTAAACTTGGTTTTTTATGTGACCCCCCTCACAATTCGTGACATCCGCTACGGTCTCCCAAAATATTTGTTAAACGTGTCAGGGATCAGTTTGGATAAACCGAGGAGAAATCATGGGGAGAAATCCTAAAAAGAAAACAGGAGGACTCTCTGGGGAGGACCTTAGGGTCTGCAGTAGGAGCTCGAGCCTTATTCAGCATGTGACGGGGAGCCGGGGGAGGTGGTAAAGGAATCAACTGAGCTGTGCTCTGAGCAGACCATTTGACTCAGGAGTGTAGGATGGGTGTGACAGGTGAGCACTGGAATCTGAGCCATCAGGCCTGTGTGGCAGACCCCTGGTGCCAAAGGGGCCAGAACCTGGGTAAGGCAGTGAGGTCGGAGGGGGCGCTGAGGGAGATGAGCGCTGGAGAAGCTGCAAGGAAAGGAAGGGGTCACATTTCCACCCACACCTCTCTTCCTTGGGTGGTTAGGATAAGGAGAGGGAGCTTTCAAACATTGATTTCTTGGAGGGATGGTTTCTAAAATACTTACTGCCTATAAAGTGCTTTTAATCTTTCAGATGTAATAACCACATGAAGGGGAAGGAAGTGTTATTTCTGTATCGTCACTGGAGAAATCTAAGACACAGAGAGAGACACTGGAAAGCAAACTCAATACTAAAACAGTGGGAAATTGCTGTCAATGCAAAAGCTGAGTTTTAGATCTTGTACACACACACACACACACACACACACACACACACACACCCACCAACTCTTGCTGGTTTCAACCAACATTCAGTTCTCTTGTCACAAAAGGCAATCTTTTCAATTAGATGTTAATGTGTCTTTCACCATGTCTTTTTTCCATGCTGCATATTTCACGGTCGCCTCCCACAGAGAGAACTGCCAAACTTTTTCTTTAAGATTTTATTTATTTATTTGAGAGAGAGAGAGAAAGAGAAGGAGCAGGGGGAACTGCAGGCAGAGGGAGAAGCAGGCTTCCCACTGAACAAGGAACTGATGTGGGGCAGGACCCAGGGATCGTGTCTGAGCCAAAGGCAGACATTTACCTGGCTGAACCACTCAGGTGTCCCGCGAACTGCCAAACTTTTAAAAAGCTGCAGAAAGAGCTGAGGACCAGTGGGTAAAACAACAGAGCTGAAGGCTCAGGATGGCCAGTGAATACTCCCATGACCATTACTGCAATTTCTTTCACACTGTTGCCTTATGTCTTGTGTACTGAGAATTCAGCCTTATGGAGGCAACATGGGCCTTAGGGAGTCCTCAGTCTATTGTCCCAAGACTTGGTTCCTGCCTTTGAGAAAGTGACAGATAATCAGAGGCACGCACACACACACGCACACACACACACAGCTTCCCCCAGCTATCTCGCCACCAAACAGCAGTGAATACCAATGCAAAAACAGTACTACAGAAGTGCATAATCTAGCATTACTCAATTATGAGAACCAGTGGGAAATGAGTGAAGAACAGTGGCTAAAAGAGAAGTCTCCAAGTCAGGATCGTGGCTTCACAATTTCTAACGTGAAGAGCTTTGGACAGATGACCTAAACCACTGTGACCCTCAGTTTCCTCATCTGCAGAATGGAGGTAATAATAATACCTACCTTAGTGGGGTTTTCTGAAAATGGAATAAGAAATTGTAATGTGCTGCACAGCACTATAACATATATATACTGATGTTTGTGTATACACACACACACACACATATATATCTTAGGCATGTATATACAGTATAATACATAGTATAAAAATAGCATATGATACACTGTATATTATTATATATTACTATGTTGTTAATACAGCAACCCCGGGGCAGCATCCCTGGAGCTGTGACCCCCACTCTATGCAGGGACAGCAGCTGGCCACCTGACAAGAAGGCAGAGTGACATGTGGGATGTTCCCCTAAACATGAGAGTGGGACAACATACCTGGGAGTCTAAAGAGGCAAAAGCGAAAGCCAATGGAGGACGGCAATTGTCTGATTAAAACTGTTGGGGGGAGGAAGGGGAGGGGAGTCCCAGGAGGGGACCCCGGCACTCAGCCTGGCATCACTGGCCAGGTCTAACCCTGGAAGCCACAGCTGGTTAGTTCTAGTTCGTAGGTACTGTTTTAAAATCCCTCTCGTTATCATGTTGACGATAGTGTCTGCTCACATTTCCGTGTGGCCCGTTTTTATTTCACTTTCATACCTGCGGTCTTCCTCCTTCCCTCACCTCCATCCAGGAAAGCTGCAGAGTCTTGCTTTTCCTACTTCATAAAGAGGAGGAATGTGAGAGCAAAGGGGCTCCGTGATTTGCTCAAAGGCACAGGGCAGTCTGCGGTGCGAGGCTGCACCCCTGTAATGAGGCCATCTGCTTGTACTTGCTGTGTCGATCATTTTCCATGGCATGCAGCCTTCTCTAGACCCTCTGAATAATGGGCCCAGGCCTGTCCCTTTCATTTCTTTTACCTTCTCTGTGTTCCCTCTAGTGCCGCCCCCGCAGCTCAGATGGCTCTTCCTGGAACGATGGCCAAGCGACCTTCATGCCGGGAGCACTGGCTTCACCACTCACAATTCCAGGAGGCCCTCAGGGCTGACCTCGCTTCCCCCAGGGTTGACCCTGAGTGTGGGATAAATTCTGGGAACGAGGACAGCCAAGGCTGTCACATACTGGACACAGATGAGCTATAGGCACCCACCTGGGGACTGGCCATGCCCTGGACCAGCCCCATTGCCAACAAGCCGGTGGAGAAAGGTGCCAGCCCTAGACCTTAATCCAGGCACCACTCTCCAAGGGCCTCCCTTGTTATCCAGTGGGGCAGGAAAAGTGTGGTTGCCCTACTTCTGTTTAAGCTGAGAGGCCTTCTTGACACCATGTTTCCATGTTTCAGCTCCTGTTTTGGGAAAGGGAGGATGGCAGGCTAGCCAAGGGTCCAGCTCTCTTACTCTTGGAATTGAGCAAGTTCTGAGTTGATGGCAAGGTATTTAAGAGATGAAGAGACCTTTCTGGTAGGGAGATGAAGAGACTAAAGACTGGGAGCCAAGGGCTCTCTGGAAATAAACACGATGTGACAGACAGAGTCTGGAGCCCGCTAACCAACCCCTTCTCTTAGCACCCTAGGCTCCGTCCTTGTTCTGAGTCTGATCAGCAGAATGTAATGTGGTGGATGTTTTTATCTTAGCTCACCAGAGGAAGACCTGTGCTGAAATAAAATTTAATGTTATGGGGCGCCTGGGTGGCTCAGTGGGTTAAAGTCTGCCTTCGGCTCAGGTCATGATCTCAGGGTTCTGGGATGGAGGTCCGTATCGGGCTCTCTGCTTCCTCCTCTCTCTCTCTGCCTGCCTCTCTGCTTACTTGTGATCTCTCTCTGTCAAATAAATAAAAATCTTTTTTTTAAAAAAAGATTTAATGTTATGCCCTTAGCCTTTATAGAGGTCGGTAGGAGAAACATTAGAGGAACATTTCCCTACCATTCTAGAACTGCACGGGAAGACGGCGGCCATTATGCTCCCTGGTGTCCTGATGCAGCCACGACACAGTAAATTCTCCTGCTACCCGACGCCAGGGAGGGTCCCGCTCCCTGCTTGCATTCCTTCTCTCTTCAGATATCACTGACTGGATGACCAGCATGCACCCTCATCTTTCCTCCTTTTGCCTTAGTTTCTAGTAAACTGGCCCCAAATGCAATGCTCAGCTGCGATACTGATTCAATCCCGGTCGCTCCAACATCTGTCTCTCCCCACTTGCTCTTTATGTGCTTCTTTTAATTGTCATTTTGTGTATGGCTAGTGTTGCAGGCTGCTCAGATCTTGCCCCCATTTAACAAAAGAAGAAACAACAGATGATTGGCAGACAGAGATGAAAAAGGGGAGATAGGTAAGTAGAGCAGGCTGGCATGAATGGTGAGGGGTAGGCAGATAGACCGACCTGAGTGTCATCACTTCATACATGCAATTAGTCCAAAAGGGAATCAGCAATCCACAGCCAGCCCAACATTAGCCCCAGATTTCTATTCAATCTAAACTTGCAAAAATATATTCACTATCTATAATCTGACCACAGATTTCTCCAGGACACATTTCATGTTTTATTCGTATCTATACTGAGCACAGTGCTGCTATGTAGTAGGTACTCACAAAATGTTTGAGGCAAGTTGAAATTAATTAAACTAGAAATTTACTCTACCAGGGGCGATACACAATGCCTAGAGCCCTCCACATCCTTGGGGAGATACAATTCACAAGCTTGTAGAGATCGCAATGGCCATATAATCAATACACCCTTCCTGGACAATCCAGGCTGATCCCATCAGACTTGCACACTCCTGCCGCCGTCCATTCTTGTGCTGTGCTCCTACCCACGGTGCCCATCCCCTCCCGTCGGTTTAACAAGCTCCTGTCTACCTTTGAGACTTAAATTGGGTCTCACCACCATAAACTTGTTTCCACTCCCAGCCAGCCCACACTGATCCCCCCTTCCCTGATCACCCACTGCACATGAGCCTTCTCAGGCATCTCCAAAGGCGCGTGACTCGCCCACCCAAACATCCCATGGGCCCCTCGATCTCAGCCTGTCCAAAGTGTAACCCACCTCCCACCGACTGCCATGTAATCTGAGCGGTGGAGAGTGTGTTTGTGGGTCCTGCGGTGAAACTCCCCAAGATCAGATTCTGGTCGCATCCCCATGTCAAGGTTCAACCAGAGACGGAGAACCACTGGAAGATCTTTCTAGATACACAACATCTATAAACTGGAAGATCTTTCTAGATACACAACATCTATAAACCTGGATATGCACGTGTTCAATACACACATATAAGTAAATGCATACCGTCGATGTGTATGGACCCCCAAACACTTACACAAAAGAACTTTTTACAGGGACTTGCCCTTGAACAAGTGTGGCAGCTTCTCTCTAAGATGCTAAGATGTGTTTTGCATCTGGTGCTGGAGCTTGACATCTGTAGGTCAGGCAGTTGGGAAGGGAGGGTGGAGAGGAAGAGTGAGGAGGAACCCGCAAGTATAAGCCAGAGCCTACAGGATGGACTCAGACCCACGTCAGCTCTACTGTTCCCCCGTCCTCGTGGTGAGTGTCTTTCCACCCAAATCTCCCATAAGCCCACCTTAACTCATATATAAGAGCAAGAACTTTGAGACATTCCCTTAGCCCAGCCAAGTTAGCACATTTCTTATTCTTTTTTTTTTTTTAATGTTATGTCAGTCACCATACCGTATGTCATTAGTTTTTGATGTAGTGCTTCATGATTCATCGTTTACATATAACACCCTGTGCTCCATGAAATCGTGCCCTCCTGAACACCCACCACCGGGCTCACCCATCCCCCGCTCCCTCCCCTCTAAAACCCTCAGTTTGTTTCTCAGAGTCCATACTCTTTCGTGGTTTCTCTCCCCGTCCATTTCCCTCCCTTCACTTTTCCCTTCCTTCTCCTCTATGCTATTCCTCATGTTCCACAAACAAGTGAAACCATGCGATGATTGACTTTCTCTGCTTGACTTATTCAAAGCTACCACAACCACATGGAATCTCTGTGGTCTTAACTACGTGACTTAACTCACAGAGCCTTGGTTTTCCCATCTGTAAAATGGCAACCATATAAAGCATTCTCATTCTTAGCACAGTGCCTGGCACACAGTGAGGGCTCCATAGGTGCTACTTAGTATCATTAATCTGGCCTTGCCTCCTTTTTCAAGCTCAGTCAATGAGCTTAAAATCTATCCCTTCACCCAAGCTAGGCCGACTGCATGGAGGAAACGTTGGCTGAGATATCACAAAGAGATTCTGCTTTGCCCAGGTGGCTTCTGGGGATGCAAGTCTATTTCCAAGGGGCCTGAATGGTCCTCAGTGTGCTGCAGTCTTGATTCACCTGCCTTTCCATCCGGGCCCAGTATCACATCCCCATCTGTCCTCAGCCTGACGGCAGCATCTCTACCTTCTCCCTAGCTCCCCAGACCACAGGCTCGGCTAGGGGCCTCCATGGGCTCCAGGAAGCCCCTGGGGGCTGGGCTTCTTTCCAGGGCACACAAGACCAGTTCTGGCTGGGGCCAGGAGCCCAGGAGACCCAGCTGGGGGCAGACAACCTGTATCTGGCTCCTGGCCTGGAGCACCAAGACCTGAGGTGTTCTCTTCCCATCAGGGGGAAAGAAGAATTCCCATCAGGGAGTTCTTGAAGGCAGAAAATAAAATACAGATTACCCTGAAATCCTAGAGCCTGTGTAAGATCCAGAAGCTCTGGTCTCTCCCCAGGGCTCCAGGTACCTAGGAAGTCCCACACTCCTTCCAGACAGAAGGGCACAGGCTTGAGTGTGGCTGAGTTTCTCTAATTCAGGCCATATTCCAAGCGAAAATTCCAAGTTCTATTTTACTTTACTTTATCCACCCCTAGAGAAACAAGATCTTTTTTTTTTTTTTTTTGGTCAGTATCGTGTATAGAAAACTAGAGTCTTTGTTAATAATTCCTACCAGAACAGTGAATAAAAACTCAAGGAATAACCAAATCGAACCAAACCTGGGCGTCAGCTTTGAACATTACCCTCTCCTCAGCCTCTTATACCCAATCACAGCACCTCCTGCTCAATCAGAAGTCTGTTCCCCTCCTTCCACCCTGACCATCATGCACTAGTTAAGAGCCTGCCCTGACAGCTTCCTAAACCAGTTCTGTTCTTCTGATCATTCCCCTATGTATAATCACAATGAAGAAAGAAAGAAAGAAAGAAAGAAAGAAAGAAAGAAAGAAAGAGAAAGAAAGAGAAAGAAAGAAAAAAAAAGAAAGAAAGAAAGAAAAGAAAAAGAAAACAGAATGTAAAGAGAAGAAAACAATCAAGAGAAGAATATGCAAGTCCAACATACCACTCCCAGTTTACCGCTGGGCTCCTCTGTTGTTTTCAAGGCCACGTTCTTGTATGTATCCCTAGGGACCCTCTGTGACCTACACCCTGCCCCTTGTTCAGCCTCAAAGCACAGACTAAATGCATCATGGTCCCTGGTTCATGTCACAATCTCAGCATTGGTCTCTGCGTGACCTTCTTCTGTTTTCATGTATTTATTTTTAGTAATAACTCACACTTCCACAAGGATTGACAATAGTGTGCCTGTGTCCCCAAGCACAGGTGAGCACCCAGGAAGCTACTCAGATAACATGATTTTAGATCTATGTTAAGCCCCTCCATTCATGTGGCCCCTCATATACTATTGCCTTCTATGATAGACAGCTCTTCTAATGTATCTCACTGCGCCCGAATGCCTTTGGACGGGAAGGTATCCAATATTGTTCTGTTTCTTGCCCCAAGGTGCCTAGTACATCAGAAGGGGTGCTTGTGGACTGACACTGCAGCCTGCTAGCTGTATGCACCCCTTCATCTAGCCACAGCCCGCTGGCGAGCGTGTAGGACACACTCAGCCTCAGCGGACCGCTCCTCACCCATCCACCATGTTCTTCCATCAGCATCCCGCATGCCTGGATGAAATCCACACAGCCCTCCTCTCCCTCCCGTACCCTATGCTTCGTTCATTCACAGAGCCATCAGCCCCTCAGTGGAGAGGACAGAGCTGAATGAATGAGAGAGAAGATGTCCTAAACGATGGAGACAGGGTAGTGAATCAGGAAAAGGGAAAGTGACCATGCTAGGACTGGGAGAGACAATTCTATAAGAGCAAAAGTGGGGATTATTTCTACTGCGAATGGTAGCTCAAGGGCACCCCTAAGCCCAGCTCCCTGGGGACACTGAAGGTCCAGCATGCTGGTGCTGTGCTCCATACTGCAAATAAACTCATTCCTTGCCTTGTGGCCCTTGCTGTCCTGATAACACTCTGGATTCCTGTTTCTTTTAGCAACAACCACTGCAGAACATGACCCAAGCCTAAACAAGCACCATCACCCCTCCATGGACCCAGGAGCCACATGCCCTGAGCAGGGCTGTGCCTTCTTTGTTTAGACTCAGAAGCTTGTCTGCTCCACCATTATCCTCGACCTTTTAATGGCCAGTTTAGCTATCAAGACAGCATTACTGGAAGTTGGACCATGGTACCAGAGAGAATTCCTTCCTGGGTAGCACAGGCTCTGGTGATGCCCAGGGAGGCTCTGTGAAATGCCTTGTCTCAACTAAGACACATATCAAAGCAAACTGGGCCCCATCCCCGTACACTCAGCTGGTAGGTGTGGGTGGGCCCTGATATTTACATTGTTAGCAAGTTCCCCAGGTGACTATAATGCATGCCAATGATCTGCAGACCACAACAGCATAACGAGAGTCCAGCTGAAGCGTCACTCCTCCTAGGGGGTCTCTCTGACCTTCGCCACCCCCCTCCCTAAGCTCCAAACTAGATTCTTCTCTTCCCCGCTGGTCCCCAAAACATATCTAGTTTTCCTCTGTCTTGAAAGAAATTGCATTGTGTCACGTTCTCAACCTACCTATCTGCTTTCTCCCTCCACCGGGAAACCAGAAGCTCCTACAGAACAAAAAATGTGCCATTCATCTCTGTACCATCAGTGCCTTTGTCAGCCTTCAGAGTGCTAAAGTCCTGCCCTTCAGTTTGCAACATAGACGTTAAGATATAAAGAGATGTAAACAAGGGCACAAAACCAAAGGTCAGCCCATGATACAAATAGCATAAAAATTGTAAGTTACACAGGACTTATTGCCTCCCAAAACAAACAAAAGAATAGCTAACATATATGGAAGTGTATAAGGGTTAAGTAATTTTTCCAAAGTCACATGGCTGATAAGTAATAGAGTCCGAATCTATTTGTTTGTTTTAAAGATTTTATGTATTTGTGTGTCAGAGAGAGGAGAGAGAGCACAAGTAGGGGGAGCAGCAGGCAGAGGGAGGAGCAGGCTCCCCAAGGAGCAGGGACCCTGAAGTGGGGCTCCCCAGGACCCTGGGATCATGACCTGAGCCGAAGGGAGATGCTTAACCGACTGAGCCACCCAGGCGCCCCCTAACAGAGTCTGAATTTGAACCCAAGTATCTGTTCTAAAGCTGGCCAAGCTCTTAGGCACCACTCCTGTCTGGGAAGCTATGTGTTAAGAAGAGTCAGTGTCATGGGAGATGAGAGGATGGAGAGTGTGCAGGGGGCTTGGAAGGTACAGACAGGAAGGCCCAGAGCCGGGTCTAGAAGGATGATTTGGACGGAAGGAATAGAGGTGTATAGCAAAGAATCTGGCTTTGCCAAAAGTTAGGTCTGGCCTGCTCCCCAGCTCCTAGGAAGCCATCAATTAGATTTAATTGTCCATTCTACAATTGGGGGGGGGGTGGTGTTATAGGCTGAATCATGCCCTTGAATTCCTATGTTGAAGTCCAAATCCCCAGTACTTCAGAACGTGGTTGTGAGTGGAGAGAAGGCCTTTAAAGAAGCGATTAAGGTAAGGTAAGGTAAGGTCATAGGGCAGGTCTTAATCCAACATGACTAGTGCCCTTATAAGACGAGGAGGTGTGCGGTGCCGGGGTGACTCAGTCAGTTAATTGGCTGCCTTCAGCACAGGTCATGATCCCAGGGTCCTAGGATCGAGCCCCGCATCGGGCTTCTTGCTCAGCAGGAGGCTGCTTCTCCCTCTCCCTGGGCTTGCTGTTCCCCCTGATTGTTCTCTCTCTCTCTCAACTTCTGTCTACCAAATAAGTTAAGAAGAAGGAGGAGGAGGAGAAGAAGAAGACGAAGGGGAGAAGGAGGAGAAGAGATGAACATGCAGCACACAGACAGAAGGCCAAGAGAAGAAGGGCAAAGGTAGCCATTTGCAAGCCAAGGAAAGAGAACTCAGGAAAAAAACAACCCTGCCAACACCTTAATCTTGGACTTCTAGCCTTCAGAACTATAACGAAATAAATTTATGTTGCTTAAGCCACCCAATATGTGGCATCTGTTACGGCGTCCGTCACACACAGAGTGGGGAAGAGCAGTATCTCCCGGACAGGTACACTGTGAAGCTCGAGGAAGAGCAATGTGTTTAAGGGTGTCTTAGAAAGTCAGGGCTGCTACGTAGAGGGAGCTCAATAAATGCTATGCCCTCTCAGCTCCTCCAATATGCTACGTCTCTCCTTCAGGATTTGTCCCATATGAATGTGATATGTGCACACACATACATGGAATGGAAGCCCCTTGAGGGCAGGATTGTCTCTTAAAGATTTTTTTGATCTTCATATCCCAGAACCGAGCTCAGTACATACCATATACTGCTTGTAGAATGAATGAATGGATGGATGGATGAATGAATGAATGAGTGCATGAATGGGTGAGTAAGTGCATGAATGAAGACCCTGATCCTGTACAAATAAGAAAACTACGGCTGAGGAAGTAAAGTGACTTGGCCAAGGACACTCAGCTAGTCAGGGACCAGCCAGGGAAGAGCATCCCGAAACTCCTCCAGTCCAATCTCTCAGCACCAAGAACAGGACTGTGCAGAAATAAAGTCTTTTAGTTCACAGGAAGTACCCTGCTCTCCCTCGCTCCACTGAGGCTCAGAGTCAGCTCTCGGGTTCGGTAAATGCAGAGCCTCGAGTGAGCCTCCCTGTACACAGCTCAGCTGGAAGCAGGTCCCGCTCCAGCCGTCCAGTGCATACAATCGAGACCAAGAAGCCCATATTCCACACAATAACAGCCACCGGAATCATTCTTCAGAGCAAATATCCTGTGAAAATTCAGTGCCGCGCTGCAGGGCCCTGACCACGGGGGGCACTAAGGGGGCACTAAGGGGGCACTACGTAAACGTACAAAAGGCCCAGCGCTAGTGATGTTGGCAGTGGGGGGGGGGGGGAAGTGTGGCAAGGCGGCTGGTGGTCCCGGCATGGGGCTAAGACAGAGGTTGCAAACCGGCAGCTGGCACTCGAGGTCATTTTCAAAAGGGTCCTGATCACTTAGACACACCAACTGAAGTCTTACAGATGGAATATGATGTCTGTAGGGCAGGAGGGGAAGTGGGTGGGACACAGACGAGTCGACCCATGAGTTAACTGAAGCAGCCAGGTGATGGGTACGCACAGGTCAACTCTAGGACTTTCTTGTTGTGTGTATATGTTTGGAACGTTCCCTAATAAAAAGCTTAACATTTTTCTCTTAATAATTGCACAAGAGTTTGCAGAGCAGATCCGAAAGGCTATCCTTACAAAGGCCTGCTGTGGGGCTGGCCCTGGGCTGCCGGCTGGAAACTTGGGCGCTAAGTCCTTCCTTACATGGAGAGGAAACGGGCTCACTGTGTCAAGCCTGTGAAACAAGATCGTGACTGTTGGACACTTGCTTTCTCCTTTGGGAGCCTGCAATTTTAGTATGTGCTTGGCAGAGTGACCAGCACCCAGTAAAGGCTGTGGGCACAGAGTCCCTCATCGGCTTCCCTACATAAAAGTGTCACACTCCCGTTGCTGTTTGTTGCTGGGGGACCACTGAGTCCCGTGTGGTCCCTTGTGAGGAGGAGAAAGCAGAGGAAGCCTAGGCATGGATTTCCTCCAGCTGTGTTCTTTCCTTTTATAACATTTGAAAAAAGACCTAAATGAAATCAGAGAGGGAGGCTTGCAAAGCCTTAGGGGGAATAGCTTTCCAGGGTCGGAAAGAGCATGTGCAAAGGTCCTGAAGCAGAAGTCAGGGGCTTGTCGGAGCCATTAGAGCTGAGTGAGCAAGAGATCATGAGCGGATCTGATCCGCTCCAGCGGATTATGAGAGTCCTGCAGGCCATAATGAAGCTTCTGGATACTATCTGGGGTGACGTAAGAAAATGTCAGAGTGTTCTGACCAGGATATGAACATAGGGGTGGCAAGTGAAGGTCAAGGACAATAAATAACATTGCCAGTAAGTCGCAGAGTCAGAATTAAATCTCATGTCTATCTGACTCCAAATAGACTGCAGGGTCCGCGCCATCACCGGGGCCCAACATGGAAATGTTTCCTTTTCAGAAAGTTCTCTGAGACCAACAAATTCAATAAAATTCTTGGTTTTTCTTTGCTTTGGGACCCACCCTCATAAAACCATGGTGCATGGGAACCTCCCAGGCTGAGAAAGGGACCTCTATGACCTTCAGCTTTTTGGCTAAGATTGAACACAGTGTTCCCTCCTAATCATGAAACATTCGTAGCCCAGCAGCATTTGTGCAGGTAGCTGTTTATGACAACTCATGGGGAAATGCCAATTTTATCAATTAAATCACTCGAAAATCGCTGACAGCCTTGCTATTTAAAAGAGTCTGAGAGGGCGCTTGAGTGTCTCAGTGGGTTAAAGCCTCTGCCTTCGGCTCAGGTCATGATCTCAGGGTCCTGGGATCGAGGCCCGGAGCCTGCTTGCTCCTCTCTCTCTACCTGCCTCTCTGCCTAGTTGTGATCTCTCTCTGTCAAATAAATAAATAAAATAAAAAAAAACCTTTAAAAGAGTCTGAGAGAAAGCCTTAGTTAAGAAAAAGAGACTCATCTTGCAATATAAAATAATAACTTCCTAATTTCTTTCTTCTCCCAGAATTCTAATTTCTGTGTATGGGGTTTTCTTAAAGCAGCAGCTGCCTGAATTATGAGTGTCAACATCACTGCACAAGGTCACCATCGTTACGATATGTAACATTAGCTACAGCGCGATAAGGTTTACCCTTGCCTGAACTCCCTCTCCTCCTGATGGAGAAGCATCCACACCCAGTAGAAGGGACCCAACAAATCTAGCGAATTGACACAACCTCTTTCCATTTCAACCCTCTCCCGTATTGGTATCGCATTGAAACAGGCCCCCCTGGGATGTGGGATTCTTTCCGTCCTATTTGCCCAAAGAGCACCAGCCTTTAATTCCGCAGAGGACTCCCACAAGAAGCAAATGTAGGTGTGTTCTGAGTGTGCCGATGATCAAAGAGGGAAACCAACTTTTGTGCCAGCACTCTTGATTATTCAGGGGTGGAGGATCCAATTTGTGGATTAGCTGGGCCCGCTGGCCTCTCCTGATTTCACTGATCATTAGCCCATGGCCCCCTCAGGCCAGAAAGATAAAAGGAGTGCCAGGCAAAGCAGGCCGGTGGCTTCTTGGCGGTCCTGTAAAAGGGGGCAGGGCAGAGAGGCAGTCATATGCAATGGGGAAAATGAGGTTTAGGGATTATCCGGATTTCAGTGAGCTAGTTTCTCCATAGCTCCGTGGCCCCCCACCTGGGTCCCTAACAGTGGGTAATGGACGGTTTGCCTTGGATGAGGTGGGGTGTAGAAACGGAGCCCTGTGGATTCTGAATGCCATATTTCCAGTATCTGGGGGGATGGAGGAGAAGCTGCCCTCCATGGGGTGGCTTTTCACCACTGCTGTGGTGAGAGTGTCAGGGAAGGGGTGGGGGCGGTGGGGCTTTTACCCAGAATATCTCTGCACTGGGAACGGCAATGCTTTTAACCCTAGAAAGGGAAGACTCCATCCTCTTACAGAACACTTTCTAAGATTACAAAAGCTTCTAAGGAGGAGGAGGAAGAGCTGGAGAGAGAGGAAAAGGAGGGAGAGAGGAAAGGAGGAGGAGGAGGAGGTGAGGAAGAAAGAGAGAGGGAGGAAGGAGGGAGGGTGAAAGGTGGAAGTGAGGGGAAGGGAAGGAGCAGGGAAAGGGAGGGGAGAACTGCAATCCAGCCTGAAGTTTTCATTCCAAAACCCAGTCCTAGAACTGCCTTTCTCCATGATGGGATCAGACCCAACAGGCACTACGAGGATCACAGATCTAGCCCCTCAGCAAACTCAGGCCATCAAGAAAGAGGGCCAGAGGGATCTGGCAGAAGCAGAGGCAGGTCTTCCAAAGGGGCAGACCGGCCACTTCACTGCTGTGTCTCTGGGCCATTTACCCAGAAAGCCCTTATTTCCTCACGGGAACAGTCAGGGCGGTAAGAGTGCAAAATACCTCCCATGGCTAGGAGAAAGAACTGAGATCCCTAAGTACAGGCAGGGGGCACGCGGAGAGCACTGGACGGATGGCCAGAGTTCCAGAAGGCGCGGCTGAGCCTTAGCCCCTGCAGGATGCCCACGTGCACATCACCTGCCTTCTGGCTCTGGCACCTGGATGTGTGGCTGGCTCCACCACCCTTGGGTGCTTGGGCTCCTCATGGTGCTCAGACGCCCAGGACACCACCTGGGCTCGCTTCTGGACTCTCCTAGACCCACACTCTGGTGACAAGAAGTCCTGTCTAGGCATTTTGAGAGCAAAAAGTGGTTCCCCCCCGACCACCCTATAAGGACCACTGCTCTGCAGCGGTGTGGCTCTCCATCCCCCGCTCTCAGTCTCCTCACGTGGACCAGGAGAAGCAGTGATCCGGGTCCGGCCAATCCCAGCACAGCCTCCCTCCGGCCACAGTGTTTGATTCAAGAATGGGCACAGGAACCCAAGCAGGCCACGGAGGACGCCCCCTGGCCTTCTGCTACGTTTACAGAGACACCTCTTGAGTACACCATCTACAGAAAGATGCCCAAGGAGTCCCAACTCGTTGAGTTGTCCAGCCCAGGCTTCAGACATAGGAGTGAAGACGTTTTGTAGATGACCCCAGCCCTGGAACCATCTGACCATGACTGTCTGAGGAGCTCTAAGCAGGAAATGCCTAGCTAAGCCCAGTCAACCCTCATATTCATAAGCAAAATAAAGGAGTGTTGGTTGCCTTGAGCCACTAATTTGGGTGGTTTATTAGGCAGTAATAGATAGCCAGGACTGGGTCTTCTTGGCTCACCTATTCATTCCAGCACTAAAAACACCAGGAAATGAATCAAAACCCAGGACAAAGAAGCCCTTGGCTAAATAACAAATTCTCCAACTGTCTTCACTTTGAATCAACATGCTATTTGTAGGTTTTGTCAACAGGCTCTCACTGTGCAGCTGCCTTAGGTAACTGTCATTTTCCTGAGCATCTGCCATGGGGCTAGTCATCCTGTCAGACATTTCAGATGCCATATCGCAAGTCTAAACAGAGACGTATCATTACCCTATTTACAGACTAGAAAACTGAGGTGTAGACAGAGTAACCCCAGCTTGTAAATCATGGAGCCAAGACCTGAACCCAGTCTTCAGACCCTAAGCCCATCTTCCCCAGATCCCAGTGCCCATCAGTTCCTTCTCTCCCCTGCAGGGCTTTACGAATTCCCTATGGTATTTCTTTTCCACGGGGAGGCAGGACTGTAAAACCAGGAGACTCTTTTCCTTTTGAGCATGTCACGGGTGGTCTCATCACATCTCTAGACCCTGAAATTTCCTATTTTCAGAAGTCTGTGTACCCCACCTTGACCTATGCATAATGCGTCAAGAATGAGAAGCCACATGGCAGAGGGAGGAAGACAGGACTTTGTGGGCAGAGGCCTTGGATGAAATCCTGGCTTTGCCACTTGCTAGCTGGGAAAACTCCAGCGGTGACTGAACCATGCTGCTCTCTGGATCAACGATCCCCTCCCTAAAAGGTGTAAATTGTTCAGTGCATAGGTTTGTCATGAGAATCACATGTAATTGTCTAGGCTACAATGGGAGCAGAGTGAATGTTCTATACAGCTGGGTCATTTTCATTACGATACAGCATACCACCCCTTTACTGACATTTTTGTGACATTTTTGTTGGTTTTGTCATCTCAGATTATAAAATTCTTATGGAATGAGACATTTCCGATATTTCTTCAGGGTCCTGAAACCCGTGGTGGAGTATTAGACATGTGTCGGGTGCTTGACGAACATTTGTTAACAGCTGGAGTGGTTTACCTCTCAGCCCTTACACTGCACATGGCAGGGCCTAAGAAGGCCACACGGGCCACCTTTGAACATATGGATGGTAAACATAGACAAGGAATATTGTGTTGGAGAAGGAGACAGTTGGCAACCTTTGTATAACTTGCCCAGCCCTTAGAAATCTTGAAGCTGGCACAGACAGACCCAGGTTCAAATCCTGACCCAGCCATCAACGAGCAGAGAGCCTTCAGTAAGTCCCCACTCCTGTCAGTCTTGGCTTTCTGATCTGTAAAGTAGGGATAACAATGCTTACCAGGTATCGTGGTGAGTAAATGAGACATTTCATGGAAGGCACAGGTTGGCACATGTAGGCACTCCTTGAAAAGAAATGATTATCATTAGCTGTATATTTGGGCATAAAATTCCCGGCTTACTCACTTCTCGTGGCAGTTTTGTGGATCAAGTGAGATTGGATGGCTTGCTGTTTTCAAAATATTTACACAGTTCAATGCAAATGTAGTTATTAAAGTCCAGAATAAAGACTAAATCATCTGACATAAATACCGTTTTCATTTGCACCTGCAAACCAGAATACAGACAATATGGAAGAAACTGCTGGGAAATTTCAGAGAAAGAGTAGCTTCAGTGATCCACTGGCCTGGAGCTGGAAAAGACCTTTAAGAACCTTCACTACCCGGGTGCTTGGGTGGCTCAGTTGGTTGAGCGACTGCCTTCGAGCTCAGGTCATGATCCCGGAGATCGAGTCCCACATCAGACTCCCTGCTCGGCGGGAAACCTGCTTCTCCCTCTCTCACTCCCCCTGCTGTGTTCCCCCTCTCCCTGTGTTTCTCTCTGTCAAATAATAAATAAGATCTTAAAAATAATAATAATAAAAAAAAGAACCTTCACTACCATTTGGCACACCTCATTTTTCTGGGGGTGCAAATCAGGCCCAGAGAGTACCGCTCTTGTTGAGAACACAAGAGTATAACAATCGTATTGGCATAACCAGGAAGGGAACTCTAGACCCAGAGGTCCCAGTCCAGTGCCTTTTCGCTATTTTCCATCCTTCCGGCCGGTATTGGCTACATGGTGAAACAGGGATCTGCTCCCTGGAAGATTCTCAGACAAACATTGGATGTAACTGAAAAATAAGTAAATAAATGCCAGACCAGTTTTAACACCTGAACATTTCATTGCGCCTGGGAGTTGCAGAAGAAAATGCCTCTGGGATATCTTTCTCTAACTTCCTTTCTCAATAATGGCATAAAAATTGAAATGAGTGCTAAGGAAGAATAATGTGTCTTGGAGAAAATACGCTTTTTTTGCAGGCTGCATCTCAATCCCCCCCCCCCCCGCCCCGCCCCAAGGCACTGAGCTCTGAGATGCTGCCTCTGAGTCTGGCTGAGGCTCAGCCATGAGGCCAAGTGTGTGGCTTTGACAAAGAAAAACTCTCCACCGCTGGTAAAAGCTTATCAATGTCAGTATCTGAATTTCTCTGTTTTCATGAAGCTCTCGATGTTCTAAACACTCTGTATGTTATGCTGGGTTGAAATGTTATTTTAATTCCTTGCACATAATGAGGCTGCCTTTTTTCCCTGGTCACCCAGGCTTGGAAGCTCAGTCACCTCTGACCTGCTTCTGGGCTCTGAGCCCCACGTCTACCCAATTCTGGCACCATCATTTTTTCTTTCCATCCCCATGCCACTGTGTGCAGCAGCCCTCCCACCACAGGCCTACCACAGCCTCCTCAAATCCCAAACCCTGCCTGGGCATCAGCCCTGGCTTCACCCTCCACAAATGCCTGCCTAACTCGGTCACTTTGGGGCTCCCCTGGTGCACAGGCTAAAGTCCAAAAGTCTCAGCCAGGCAGTAGCTCTGTGCTCTCATTCCTGCCTCATCTCCCCCAGCCCCCGAACAACTAATGTGCTTGTCCCCCATGCCTGTGAATGCATGCTCTTCTCTGAGACTTCAACGTTCCCCCCTACCTCTACCTATCAGAACCTCAGCCAGGCTCCATTTCCTAGAAACCCAAGGCCACTTCTTCCAGTGAAACCCCCCAGCCAGACATTCCAGGTTCCCTTGTCGGACCTCCCTCTGGTAACCTCAGACCAAGCCACCACGTCCCTGTATCCATGCCTGCGGTTGTCACAGGGCCCCTCCCGGAAGACATGTTCTCTTAGGGTGGGGACTGGATTTCATTCTTCACCCCTCCATAACAAAGCATTTTGTCTTTCATATTCTAGATGCTCAATAATTATCTTCTGGTCAAATGAAAGGGAAAACAAGCAATAAAAACACTCACCTCTCTCTCTCTCTCTGTTTTTTAACCCAGTGCCTTCCAAGACATCCAGCAGAATCCAGTAGGTTGGGGACTGAATTTGTCAATTCCGATTACTCTCCGGATATGAATGGGAAAGTTCACTGGCTGCCCCTGTGCCTCAGTTTCCCTACCTATGATAACATAACAAACATGCTTCTCAACTTACTTAACCAAGCTCCTCACTTTCACCCAAAAAGTGGTGATGTCCTGCTTGCTTTGTTTTGCTTTGTGTTTCATCTCTAAGAGGCTAAGAGCCCAGAAACCTGCAGGATTCTGTTTGGAAGGAAAAGACCCTGGGCCCGTTGCTTGGAGTTCACTGCCAGCCCAGGGGAGAGAGGCAGGTTCTCTCACCAACCGGAAAGGAAACAGCTGTGGTGACAGATGTTGGTGGTGTTGATTATTCTAGGGCTGTTTGCATTCAGATTTCCCAGGCAGTCTTGGTTTTTTGAAGTCGGTCTCATTTGAAGGGTTTCCCTAGATCTTGGGGGTGAAAACCAACCACCCCCCATATTCCACACATTTCATTTTTTCCCTCTCTGCTCCACAAGCACCCGGGAGGACACCGGCTCACCACACCCACACCCCACCTGCATGTGCCTACACGTTGTATTTTGAACATAAATGGCCTGGGGAAGAGAAACCTTTTCATTCCTCTTTAGGTTGCTTTGTGGTTTTTTTGTAGGTGTGTGCTGGAGAGTTACCGGTAAGGGTGTCTGGCTAAGCCACATCTAAGACCATTTTCTCCAAAAGATGTGCAAACTTCTGATCCCACCAGGGACTTCAACTGAATACCAAAAAGGGGTGTCTTTGTTCCCTCTAAACAGAGTATTTACTTTGAGCTGGTAAAATGAATTAATGAAAGGAAGTGGCACCTTCAGATTCTGGGGGAGGGGTGGTAAGTGAAATTGGGGGGGGTGGATTTCCTTCTGGCCCCTAAATACAGAGCAGTTGAGGATGGAAGCTGGTGAGGGAGGGTGGATCCCGTAGGGTTTTCTAAAATAGACTCTGCGAGAAAACAGGCTACTCTTTGCTGGGATTAAAAATTGCCTCATAATACTGTAAGGCCCATGTATATGCAAGCAGTTGAGAGTTATTACCGGCCTAAAATAGGAAACCATTCGCTTGATCTTTTGCTTCAATCCTATTAGGGGCCCCCTGGAGCTCGAGAGAGATACCAGCCTGTCATGTCCCTGTTGCTGTGACGACCCTGTCTTTATAGAACAAGAAAGAGAAATGGTAGTGATTGGCAGACCTTACTTGCCCCCGTATGTAACACAAAGGGCTACAAAACGAAGAGGAAGTGAGGCCCTTCTCCGAGGTCTGACGCTTCTTAACCCTACACCACCTTCCACCTGGCCCAAGGAGCCCCCACCGAGGCCTCCTCCAAAGGGAAGGGACCGTGCCACTAGCCCTTGTTAAGTGCTGATGCCCAAAGATCGCTAATTACTTTTTGGTTTAGTTATGAGAACTACCATTAAACACACACACACACACACACACACACACACACACACACACACACACACAAACCATGAGCAAGTGTAATATCAGCTTTTGGAGGAAAAATGTGCGAGGGGCCAATGTGGAGGAGAAGAGCCCACCAGGCGTTCCCAGCCCGCGGGCTGGGCCGGCGACATTGTCCGTCGGGCACTGTTTGCCCGACGTTGGGGAGGGCCGGGGGCTGGGGGCGGCCCGGGGCCTGATAAATCCCACCATATGGTGCCAGACTCCAACTCGCCGGCCATAAATAACGGCTTCTCTTTTCGGGTTTTCTCGCCGGGCTCCTCCGATTCCCGCTCCAGTGGCGCAAAAGTGTAAAATGCAGTTTGCGCGCATTTTCTCGACTGTCTGCGCGGGAACGCGGAGACCCGGCCGGGAGGGGCGGGGGAGGCCGCCGGGCGGGGTGGCCCCCGATACCCGCGCCCACCGAGGCCGCGTCCCGCGCCGTCCTCTCGCGGGCCCGGGCCGCCCGGGGGCCGGGGCCGCAGGAGGAAAAGCAAAGGATCGCAGAAGCGGAGGCTTCTCGTCTCTGCCCTGCCCCTTCCTGGAGGCCGTGACCCGGCGGCCCGCCGCGGCTGCGAGCGCGGGTTGTGGGCCGACCGAGGGTGTGCAGGCGGCCCGCGTCGGCGCTCCCGCTCCGGCCAGCCCGAGCCCGTCCGCAGCCTCTCGGGGGAAAGCGAAAGCCGGCGCCGCGGCCGAGGCCCGGGTTGCCCAGCTCCGTACGCGGGGCCCAGATATTTACACCCATCAGGACTTCGCCGGGATTCCCGGGGTTAGGGGGACCAGCGTTGTGCCGAGGACCTTTCTCCCTGGTTCTCTGGGCATGGGAGTGGGGGTTGGGGGGGGGAGAAAAAGAAAAAAGAAAAGTTTCTTTCGGGGGAAGCAGTGAAATAGGAAATGAAGATCCGCTCTGTAGTTTAGCTGAAAGGAAACGCTGTCTAATCCTGACATGTATCGCATTTAAAATAAAACTCTTTTATCTCCCTGCGTGACGAGCCCCCCAAACATTGTTCGGACTCCTGCAGGGGGAGAGACGTCATAAAATGAGAATTTGTTTCATTGTGGGTCTCTCTGCCAACCCAGGGCTTTGCGGGGAACGCCAAACAAAGCGGGTGCCAGGAGGGGACTTTCAGGTGAGCCCGGGCAGGGATGGCAACTCCCCTCCTGTCCTTGCAAACTCCCGAGAATAAGTTGTTCAAGAAAACCCACCCGTCTTCCCGAAAAGCCCCGCTTTCCCTTCCAAGACCCTGTCCCTCTCCCAAATAAATCACAAGTGACTCTTCCTACGCCAAGCGCCCCTGGCTTCACATTAAGTTCCGAAGATTTTAAGAAAAGACGTTGAGGTTTGGGGACGTGTAACGCGTCCGTCGCCCAGGGTTCAATGTTGTTTGTTCTTTTCCCACCAGGCGTGATAAAGGAAAATATTTTAACTGCAACCTACAAGCTTGCTTTTTATTCCTTTTTTTCTTTCTTTCTACTTTTTTTTTTCCTTCTTCCAAGAAACAGATCAAGAAAAACTAATTACAAGGCACGGCACCGAAGTTAAATGAAAATGTAATCCGGCAATGCGGAGAGCAATTAATTTTTTAAAAGATAGATTTTAGTTAGGAAAAAAAAATACATTGTTCTCTCTGGTAACATTTGTTAAAACTATGCTCGATTTCGGGCTGAAAAATCAGTACTAACCCAGAACTCTGAGGTCACTCTCTGGCTGCGTTGTCTTTAGAAATTCTAATTTAAAAATGTTCAAGCCTTCTTTGGGTCTTTGTTTTGATTCCTAAACAGAAAGGTTTGGGGGTTGGGGGGTTGTTTGTTTGTTTTGTTTTTATTAAAAAATACTTCCTCTCTGTTTAGACCCCAGTGGTCCCAGAACTGTGAGGATTTAGAAAAGGATTTTTGGAAAGTGCCTCAATTGATATGTTATTGCAATAATATATAATTAAAAAAAAAACTTTCTCCCTTTCAAGTGGATGCCATATCTCTAAAAATGTTCTTGACTATTGAAGAAGTGGGCACCAGCGCACAGGTCTGATAAGTTGCTCCAAGCTAGGGCTTGCTTCCAAATAAAGACGGTTTTGTTATTTTGGCTGTTAATGGTGGGGTTTTGTTTTCTTTTTTTGTTTTTGTTTGATTTTTAAACCCTCTTGTTGGGTCTTCTGTATCCTATATTATCTTTGTAAAGTTTGACATTTCAAAAATGCACAAGCTGCCACACCAAAGGAAAATCACAGTGCTTCATCCTGAAGATATTTTTAAATGTCCAAACATTAAAACATAACAAAAACATTTTTTAATGGAATGAAACGTATGTCCAATGAACTGCTTCTTTGCTGTTCATTAAAATCTCCAACAAGGACATTTCCTTAGTCTGACGCCATTACAAACCCCACCTTGTTAATTTTCTTACATTGCGATATTAAATATTATCTTCCTCAAATCTTCATCCTATCCCTGTTTTGTTTTGTTCCTTAGTTTGACCTACTGCGTTAACTTGAGTCTAGCAGGAAAGAAGTTGGTAGATGTTATATGCCTTGAAAGGGAATTATTACTTGTGTGTGTGTGTTTTTTTTAAGATGAAATCTTCAGTCTGTTTATTTTTTTAATGGGAGGGTTTTTATTTGTTTAGCTTGTTTTTTGTTTTTTTTATTGTTGTTATTTTTTTTCTTTTTACTGTACTTGCTCAAAACAGGGCTCAAGAAAAAAAAGCCATGGCCTCTTTCACTGTATCGGCAGTGAATTTGCACCACCTTCTGGTAGGTTCGAGAATGACGAAAATACCGATGCTTCCATAGAATTCTATTTTTTTCACAGTGCTTCTATGAACATTGTCCTATTTGTATCTGAACCCAGAGCACCACTGAGCTTCTCTGAGAACTCACAGCAGATCTCCTGCAGCCTGATTTTATGAAAATTCTTTGAATTAGGAAACCATTTTTTTTTTTTTAAATCACATCCCTGAAAGAGCTTAGAAAGTCCCTAACCGGTTCTTGTGTGTTAATTTACTGAAATGCCTGGCAAGAAAGTAAGGAATGGCTATAGAATAGTCTTGTTCTATTTTGCTTCCCTCTGTAGAGTGCTTGAAAACAAATCAGAGGCTCTAACTGTAGCAGAGAGAAACAAACGCTTCTCTTTCTTGGGTTCATAAGACCCTCATTACCCACAATTAATCATAATGACATGCTGTATTCAGGCTTCTTGCTGGGGTCTGGCAAGGAGCACACAGATGTGGCTTTCTGTAGATATCAATCCCTTCTGCAATATGGATTTCAGGATACAGAGCTCATTAGTACACATTACAGCTCCCCAGGTCTGCTGTTTCTCTCAAAAGTGCTGGTCAGCACTAGGATGCCGAGGACTTCCATGGCCTTCAAATATACAGCATTTTTCGTGGCCTTCCTGCCTGGTGATAAAGACCACAGGGTCCAAAGGTTGATCTGTCCCCTCAAAGCCAAGCTAGATTTTTACAAATAGAACGTCCAATACTATGCATATACATGTGTGGGTTATACCTGTCCCTCTTCTCTGAAGGTCTCTTGTTCAAGGAGAAAATCAACTTGATGATGTACTTTCAAGACTGTGTAGAAAATTAAGACTATGTTTGAGTAAAGAAGGACCCGAATGTTTTGCCTGCACAACCAAGCTTACAGAGAGAAAGACACTCAATTGGGTGAAATTAGTGGAATCATTCCTTGAATTATTCATTTATGTTAACTGACAAGCATTTACTGAGCCCCTGCTATGTGCCAGGTCTGTGAAGCTGAAACCGACAGGCTGGCTGCCATGGGCTAGTTATGCAGCAGGGAAAACTGTCTCCACCTGAGTTATCAGGGGCCCTGCAGCAGAACTGCATTCAGGGCATCCACCCAGACAAGCCTGTGTGGTGATTTGTAGAATGTGAAGACAGCCCCATCAAGGAAGACCAACAAAATTACATTCTCATCAGCGTAACCTAAGCTCTTTATTACAAACTCAAGACTGTAAGGACACTATATGGAGAAAGCTATAAACGTTCTTGAGGGATATCCCAAAATAAGATGGTTGTTGGGAAAACATACCAGCCATTTGTCATAAAGCTAAGTCAACACACACCTTAACCGCAAGATTTACATGCAAGGATTAAAACTGGGAATAGAAAATGAGCAAAAGACAAATAGGCACCTTGGTGGAGGAAACACATAAGCTAAAAAATAACAAACCAGAGACATGCAAAGTCAAGACATAACCAGATACCATTTTACGTCTAAGGTTCATACTGATACTATTTTATAGATACCAAATATTAGTCAATTGAGGAAAAAATGCAAGCAATACCAAGTGTTGGAGAGGCTGTGGTCCTACAATCTCTCTTAAACCATGCTTCTGGAAAGAATAGATATATGAATACCCCAGAAAATAGCTTGGCACATATTATATAACTCGGCAATTCTGCCCCCAGGTGCATACCCAACAGACACCTTTTCACCTGTACACCATAAAAAAAAGTTCTAGGCATAATAGTGACCTAAATGTTCATCAATGGGGGAGTGTATGAAAAACACAACAGTATAGACACGCAACTGAATATACGTTTCAGTCAAAGTAAAACAACACATAGGGATATTGACTAATCTGAGCTATAAAAGAATAAACACAGACTTCTGAATGGTTTCTCAATTAGAAAGAGGAAGAAGGAGGATGGGGGGGCAGAACACATAGAAGAATGTAAATTACTTCAAGATCATAGTTATTGGGTGGTGCTTATGACGATATTAAAATCAAAGAGGACCACACACATGCACCCATGACGACAGCGCGATATGGACCAGCAATTCTTCGCGCCTAAGATTCAACAAAAATTAAATAAAACATAAAAAAGCTAAGGTGTCTGTACAATTTCTTATGACAATGGTTCTTACAGAAATATATCGTCAATAGCAAAAGCCATAAAGAAATTATTGGTAAATATGACTACTTAAAACTTTTCGGACTTTTTGCGTCAAAAAAAATACTTTAAAGAATTAAAATCCAAGCAAGTTAATAAAAACATTTTCACCACATACAAGTTATAACCATACAACATAAAAATGCCTTCAAAGCAACAGAGACATCCTAAGGACGGGAGGCAAAGGGCTTCCTGCTACTGGCAGGTATGAATCCTGGCATCACTTCTGAATTCCAATCGGAGCATAACCAGAATGGCAGCTAACATTTATTCAGCCTTTATTATGTGTGAAGCACTATTCCGAGGGCTTTCCATGTGTTTAATCACCGCAAGAACCCCAGAAGGTAGAGACTATTATTTATCCACATTTTTCAAATGAAAAACTTTTGGAACGTGTATCAAAATGTGGTTGTGCCACGCTGGCAACTTCCCATGCCCAAACTGCTCAAGACAAAAATACAAAGGTGGCTGGCATCTTTCAAAATGTTTCTTTCTGTTCACATCTTGAATGCTCACATAACTTCAGTGCTTCCAAGTACGGAATCTTTCCATATTTTGGAGGCAAAGAAGTCCGGAAAGGTTGGAAAAATACATAGCCCTTGACCTGCAATTCCATTTCCAGGGATATGTTGTGAGAAAATGAGTGAGGATACGTGCCAATTTTTCACTGCAAGGGCATTCATATCAATGCTTTCTGAAATAAGAAAATTATAATAACCTCCTTGTAGGACGCTAAGAAATTGGATGAATAAGCTGCAATACATTCACAGCATGCCATAGTCTAGTCCTTTTTTAAAAAACTTATCAAACTGTGTTTTTAATTAAATTTTTTATTTTGAGAGAATGTGGATTCACAAGCAGTTGTAAGAAATAATACAGAGAGAGCTCCTGTATGCTTTACCCAGTTTCCCTCAATGGTAACATCTTGCAAAACTAGAGAACAATAAGGCAAGATACAGAACGTTTTCCACAAAAACGTTTCATGTTGCCTTTTAAAGCTACACCTACTACCCTCCCACTGCTTTCCCCTCCTTAAATCTTTGGCACCCACTGGTCGCTTTCCACATTTGTACAATTTTGTCATTTCAAGAATGTTATGTGAATGTGATTATGCAGTATGCAATCTTTTGGGACTGGCTTTTTTTCACCCACCTTAATTCTCTGGAGATTCATCCAGATTGAATCAATAGTTTGTTCCTTTTTTTTTTAAGATTCTATTTATTATTTATGAGATAGAGAGAGAGAGAGAGAGAGAGAGAGAGAGAGAGAGAGAGAATACACAAGCAGGGGAATCAGCAGGTAGAGGGAGAAGCAGGAAGCAGACTCCCCAATGAGCAAACAGTGGATGCGGGGCTCCATCCCAGGACTCTGGGATCATAACCTGAGCAGAAGGCAGATGCTTAACCGACTGAGCCACCCAGGCGCCCCAGTAGTTTGTTCCTTTTGACTGCTGACTAGTATTCCATGATGCAGGCGTGTCAAAGTTTGTTTAGTCACTCATCCTCTGAAGAACAGCTGGGTTGTGCCAGTTTGGGGCTATTACAAGTAAAGCTGCTATAATCATTCCTCTACAGGATTTTGTGTGAACATAGAGGTCTTCATTTCTCTGGGATAAAGGTCCAGGAGTGAATTATTGGGTTGTATGGTAGCTGTATGTTTAGTTTTTTAAGAACTGTCAAACTGTTTTCCAGAGTAGTTGCACCATTTTACATTCTCACCGGAATGAGAAATCTATGAAAGACCCATTTTTCTCTGCATCACTGTCAGAACTTGATGTTGTCATTAATTTTTATTTTAGCCATTCTGATAGAAGTGTAGAGATATGTCATTGTATTTCCATTTATATTCCCTAATGGCTGATTTAGATGTTGAGATATATAGATATAGATATAGATATAGATATAGATATAGATATAGATATAGATATAGATATAGATATACAGGTATAGGTATAGGTATAGATATAGATATTGATATCTATATATATAAATTGTAAACAAATTACAGAGAGTTCTCATATATCTCCTACCTCCATGTATGTATAGCATCTCTCACTATCCACACCCCACAGCAGTGATACATTTGTTACAGTCTATGACCTACATTAACACAGCATCACCCAAAGACCATAGTTCACATTACATCGTTGACATCTAAAGTCCATAGCTCACTCTCTGTATGCACATTCTGTGGGTTTTGAAAAATATTTAGTGATAGCATCCACCATTATATGATCTTACAGGATAGTTTTGGTGTCCTAAAAACTCGCTTTGCTCTGCTGATTTCTGTCCCTGTCCCCACTAAGCCCTGGAAAACACTATTTTTTTTACTGTCTCCAGAGTTTTGCCTTTTCCAGAAAGTCATATAGTTGGAATCATACAATGTACAGCCTTTTCAGATTGGCTTCATTCATTTAAGCCACATGCATTTAATTTTCCTTCACGGCTTTTCATGACTTACTAGCTCTTTGTTTTTTACGTGCCGACTATAGTCTGTTATCTCGATACATGCAGTTTATTTATTCATTCACCTACTGAAGGATATCCTGAGGACGTCTCGGTGGTTCAGTCTGTTAAGCATCTGCTTTTGGCTCAGGTCACGAACTCAGGGTCCTGGGATCAAGTCCCACATCAGGTTCCTTGCTCAGTGGGGAGTCTGCTTCTCCCTCTGCCTGCTCTGCCTATAACTCCCCTTGCTTTGTGCACTCTCTTACAAATAAATAAACAAAATATTTACTAAAATAAAGAAGGATATCCTGTTTGCTCCCAAATTTTGGCAATTATAAATAAATCTGCTATACACATGTGTGCAGGATTTTTTGTGGAAGAAGTTTTCAACTCTTTGGGGTAAATACCAGTGACCTGGGTCAGGAGGTAAGAGTTATGTTTTGTCTTGTAAGAACTTGCCAAACTGTCTTCCAAGGTGGCTGTATTCTTTTGCATTCCTACGGACAATGAATGAGATTTCTTGAGGCTCCACATCTCCACCAGCATTTGGTACTGTCAGTGTTCTGGATTTCAGTCATTCTGATAGGTGTGTTTTAATTTGCATTTCTCTAACGATAGCGATAGCGTTGTTGAACATCTTTTCCCGTGCTCCTTTGCCATCTGTATATTGTCTTTGATGAAGTATCTGTTCAGGTCCTTTGTCCTGTTTCTAACTAGATTGTTTGGGACATTTTTAATGTTGAGTTTTAAGGTCCTGTATATATTCTATACATTAGTCCGTTGTCGGATATGTGGTTTGCATATATTTTCTCTCACTCTATAGCTTGTCTTTTCATCCTCTTAATAGGGTATTTCATGGAGGTTTTTAATTTTGATGAAGTTACAATTTTTCTATTTTCTTCTCTTATGTATCATGTTTTTGGAATCAAGTCTAAGACAACTTATCTAGTACTAGATCCAGAAAATTCTACCTTGCTTTTTAAAATGAAAGAATTTATAGTTTTATGTTTTACATTTAAGTCCATAATGGAGGTGTGAGACTTAAGTCAAAGATCGGTTTTGTGCCAACTATCCCAGCACTATTTATTGAAATGGCTACTCTTCCACTGAATTGCTTTTGCCCCTTTCTCAAGTATCAGTTCAGTATATTTGTCTGGGTCTGCTTCTGAGTTCTTTATTCTATTCTGTTGATCTGTCTATTCCTCTGCCAATACTGCAGTCTTAATTTCCGTAGCTCTATAATAAGTCTTGAAATTAAGTAGACTCATTTCTCCCAACTTTGTTTTTTTTTTAATTGTCTTAGCTATTCTAGTTCTTGTGCCTTTCCACATAAATTTTAGAATAATCTTAACTATATCTACAAAAATATTTGCTAAGATTTTCCAGGAATTACATTAAACCTATGTATCAATTTGGGGAGAATTCTCTTGTTTACTATGTTAACTCTTCCAATCCATGAACGTAGTTTGTCTCTCTCTTTATTCATATTTTCTTTAATTTCTTTCCTTATGGTTGTGTAGCTTTCAGTATATAAGTCATGTACATGTTTTTTTTAGTCACGCCTATTTTTTGAGTGATTGTAAATGGTATTATATTTTTAATTTCAGTTTCCACATATTTATTCTTCATTACAGAAGTGTAATTGATTTGCATTTGTTGATTTTGTGTCCTGGGGGCTTAATGAACTTACTAGTTCTAGGAGTATCTTGGGTTCTGTTTTATATACCTTGAGATTTTCTGCATAAACAATCATGTCATCTGCAAATAGGGACAATTTTGTTTCTTCCTTTCTAATCTGTATGCCTTTATTTCCTTTTCTTGCTTCACTGCACTGGTAGAACTTCTAGCACTATCTTGAATAAGAGTTGAGTAAGAGTTGATACCTTATTCATGATATTAGGGGGCAAATAGTAAGTCCTTCAAGACTAACCATGATGTTGTCTATAAGGTTTTTTTAAAATAAATTTTCTTTATCCAGTTGAGGAGGAACTTTCCTCTATTTTTACTTTTCTAAGAGTTTTGTCATAAATTGGTTGAATTTTGTCAAATGCTTTTCTGCACTAATTGATATGATCAAGTGATTTTCTTCTTGGCCTATTAACATGGTGGCTTACAGTGATTGAATTTTGAATATTGAATTAATCTGCTTCTCTCAAAGACAATTTGACTATGGTGTATAATTTTTAAAAATATATTGCTGAATTCTATTCACCTATATTTTTTCAAGGAGTTTGCAGCTATATTCATGAGAGGTATTGTTCTGTAGTTTTTTTTTTTTTTAGACTGTGTTTGTCCAGTTTGGGTATTACAGTAATAATTAACTTCACAAAATAAATTTGAAGTGTTTCCCCTTCTATTTTCTGGAAGAAAATATGCAAAAACTCATATTTATTCTTTAAACATTCTATAAAATTCTCCAGTGAAACAATTTGGATCTAGAGATTTCTTTTATGAGGTTTTATTTTTTTTTTAAGATTTTACTTGTCAGAAAAAGAGAGAGAGAGAGAGAGAGAGAGAGAGAGAGAGAGAGAGAGAGCATAAGCAGGGGGAGTGACAGGGGGAGGGAAAAGCAGACTTCCTGCTGAGCAGAGAGTCTGATGCAGAACTCCATCCCAGGACCCTGGGATCATGACTTGATCCAAAGGCAGGCACTTAACCAACTGAGCCACCCAGGCATCCCCTTTTATTAAGTTTTTAAACTTAATATCTATTTCTTATTGGATACATTGTGATAGTTTGTATTTTTTGAGAAGGTGATCCATTTAATTTGTCAAGTTTATGTATATAGAGTTGTACACAGCATTATCTTATTTTCCTTTGGATGTCTGCAGGATCTGTAGTGCTATCTCCTGTTTCACTCCTGATATTGATAATTTGTGCCCTTTTTGTCTTGCTACAGGTTTGTCAATTTTATTAATCTTTTCAAAGATCAACTCTTTGTTTGATTTTCTTTACTTTTCTGTTTTCTGTTTCAATCATACTATTTTGGCATATATTCCATGGGCAGTTGAAAGAATATACATTCTGCTATTGTTGAATGGAGTGTTTTACAAATATTAGTGTGATCCTGTTGGATGATGGTGGTGTTGAGTCTTCTACATCCTTGCCAATTCTGTGTCTAGCTGTTCTATCAATTCTTGAGATATCAATTCTACATCCTTGCCAATTCTGTGTCTAGTTGTTCTATCAATTCTTAAGATAATTCTTGAGATAACATCCTTGCCAATTCCGTGTCTAGTTGTTCTATCAATTCTTGAGTGTTGAAGTCTCCACCCATAACTGTGGATTTGTCTGTATCTCCTTTCATTTCTGTCAGTTTTTGAGCTCTGTTGTTTGTTGTATCCACATTTAGAATTGTTATATCTTCTTATTAAATTAATCTTTTCATCATTAAAATCTTTGTCTTGCAATTTTCTTCATTCTGAAGTCTATTTTATCTTCTTTATCTAATATTTACATAGCCACTTTGGCTTTCCTTTGATTAATGTTTGTATTATGTATCTTCTCCAATCTTTTTACTTTCAACCTGCTTATATCATTGTATTTGAAGTGAATTTGTTTGTTTTTAGGCAGCAGATAGGTGGGCCATACTTTTCAATCTATCCTGTCAATTGTTGCCTTTGATAATTGGTATTTTCAGACTCTTTACGTTAAATTTATATATTGATATGTTAGTGCTTAAATCTACCATTTTAATTTTTTGTTTTCTGCTTGTTCTGTTTGTTTTCTTTCTCATCTCTGTTTTTTCTTTTGTCTGCCTTTTTTGTGGTTTACACGAACATTTTCTAGAATTCTATTTTGATTTACCTGTAGGTTTTAATTTTATTTTTTTAAAGATTTTATTTTTTTATTTGACAGAGAGAAACACAGCTAGAGAGGGAACATGAGCAGGGGGAGTGAGAGAGGGAGAAGCAGGGTTCCTGCTGAGCAGGGACCCCGATGCAGGGCTCAATTCCGGGTCTCCGGGATCATGACCTGAGCCCAAGGCAGACGCTTAATGACCCCACCCAGGCGCCCCTACCTGTAGGTTTTTAAATGTACTCTTTGTACAGGTTTTGTCTGGTTGCTCTAAATATCACATCATAAATATAACTTCTCACAATCCACTGGCAATGACATTTTACCAGTCTAAGTGAAATATAAAAATCTCATCTCCATTTAATCGCTTCACCCCCCATTTATAATATAATTGTCTTAAATATTTCTACATATACTTACAACCACATCAGACAGTGTTATAATTTTTGTCTCAACCATTAAACGTAATTTAGAAAACTCAAGAGAAGTCTATGAAATATGCATATTTTTGTTTACTGTATCCTTTCCTCCTTATTGACACTCCAGTGTTCCTTCTTTTATCTTTCCCTTTCTCTGTGGAGCACTTCATTTTGCCATTCTTTTAGGGTAACTGGCAACAAGTTCACTTAGCTTTTCTTCATCTCACGTCTTGATTTTCCCTTCATTCTTGAAAGATACTTTCACTGGGTTCACAGTTCCTTTCCTTTGCATCTGAAAAATATTGCACCACTTTTTTCTGACCAGTAAGGTTTCTGATGAAAAATCAGCTGTCACTGTCATTATTTTCCCTTATAGGCAAAGTGTCAATTTTTCCTGGATGCTTTCAATACTTTTCCTTTGTTTTAGTTTTTAGAAGCTTAATTACAATTTGTCTTGCCATAGATTTCTTGGATTTATTCTGTTTGGGATCACTGAGCTTCTTAAGTCTGTTGGTTTGGGTTTCTTACCAAATTTGGAGAGTTTCAGCCATTATTTCTTCAGGTAATTTTTCAGGCCCATCCTTTTCCTCCTCTCCTTCCAGGACTTCAATGACATAAATGTTAGCTCTTTTGTTATGGTCTTGGGGTCTCTGAGATGATTTTTTAAAGTCTATTTTCTTTCTACTCTTCAGATTTGTTAATATCTATTCTTTCTTTCATCTGACTGATTCTTTCCTCTGCCCTCTCCATTCTGCTGTTGAACCCATCCACTGAGTATCCTATTTTGGTTATTGTATTTTTTAGTTCTACGATGTTCTTTTGGTTTTTATTCATATCTTCTATTTATTTGTAGACACTCCCATTTCTTTTCTGAGTATTCCTATCTTTTCATTAGTTTCCAACCTGTTCAGAATTGCTCATTGAGGTATTTTTATCATGGTGACTTTGAAATCTGTCAGGTAGTTCTACTATCTCTGCCATTTTGGTGTTTGAATCCACTGATGTTATTTTCATTCATTGTGAGATCTTCCTTGTTCTTGGTATGACAAGTGACTTTCTGTTGAAAACTGGACATTTTTGTATGCTTACATAAATCTCTAGATCGTATTTAGATCTTCTATTTTATTTAGCCTTTCTCTGACATCAGTCCAAGAGGAAGGGGAGGGACACTGCCTCCTTATTCCCAGTGGTATGGCAGAAGTTCAGGTTCTCCACCAGGCCTATGTTTAATACCAATAGGGACAGGTACTCTTCTTTACTGCTGGGCAGGGTGAGAGTTCTAGCTCTCCACATGGTCCCCACTAACATTGTAGTAAGGAAAGCCTCATTACTGCTAGGTAATGGGAAAAGTTCTGATTTTCTAAGCCTCCTCTGCTATCATACCAGTGGGGAGGGGGAGAAGTGTCTCATTACTGCCAAGTGGTCATGGAAGTCCAGGCTCCCCATGTGGTCTCCACCAACACTATGGTGTAGGGGTTGGGAAGAACTTGTTACCAGCTGGTAAGAGATAAAAATCCTGGCTTCCTGCTTGACCTTCCCTGATACCACTCCAATGTGTTTATAAGTTAGGGTGTTTCACTATGGCCTTGTGAAGGTGTAAATCTAGGCTCCCCACTTGGTCTTTCCAGGCAAGAGTGGGGGTAGGAACACACTTTTTTCTGTAGCATTCGGCTAGAATAAAATGTTTACTGTCTGAAAGTTTCCAGTCTTCCTAGGATGCCCCTTTCCTGATCCCTTGGGTAGA
Organism: Spilogale gracilis; assembly: GCA_004023965.1. Lineage (NCBI taxonomy): Eukaryota > Metazoa > Chordata > Mammalia > Carnivora > Mephitidae > Spilogale > Spilogale gracilis. The sequence goes on from PITA01001828.1 coordinate 94,964, forward strand.
CAGAGTAATCTTTGATTGAGAGTAGCCTTTATTTTGGTTGTTTTTGTTGCTGTTGTTGTTGTTGTTGTTGTTGTCTACCCTCCATTGGTGTACTCAGGTTGCTAGCTTCTTCAGTTTCAATTCTGGGATATATAAGGCAAAACAAAAACCCAGGAAGCTCATCACTGAGTTGTTCTTTGGGTCCTGAAGTTCTTGATCTGATTTGTCTCTTTCTTTCCACTTTTAGGAGTCTTCTTATATATGTTTTATGGAACAGGAAAGAGTTCATCTATTCCATCTTCCCAGAAGTATAAGTACTCTGCAGTCCTCTTAAATAATATAAAAATACAACTAATGATGGCAATTTCCTTGTAATACATTTTGACTCAATTTAAAAGTTGCAAAACACTACAATTATATTTTTAAAAGAAGAATATTGATACCAAAGTCTAGAGGTGATATTAGTGATTAACCTCCAGATGTAGAAATCATCCTGATTTTCTTTTTATTTATCAGTATTTTCTGATTTTTGATATAAAAATACTTAAATTTGTAAAATATGTCAAAGTTTAAATAAGAATTTTAAGGGATCTGGGACGCCTGGTGGCATAGTGGTTAAGCCTCTGCCTTTGGCTCAGGTCATGATCCCTGAGTCCAGGGATCGAGCCCCGCATTGGGCTCCCTGCTCAACGGGAAGCCTGCTTCTCCCTCTCTCACTCCCCCTGCTTGTGTTCCCTCTCTGGCTGTGTTTCTCTCTGTCAAATAAGTAAAACCTTAAAAAAATAATTTTAAGGGACCTGAATATATTTGAAATAATATTTATATTACTATAATTAATTTAAATGCATAAAATAATAATTATATTATTCATAATATACTCAAATTCCTTAGTATTAGCTACCATTAATTGTGCAGCAACTATTTTATATCAAACAAAACACTTGGTGCTTTACAGGTACTAATTTGACAGGCTTTACTTGTTCCCATTTTACAGGTGGGGAGATAAGTTCAGAGAAATTTAATCACTTGACTGTTTACAAAGCTAGTAAGAGCAAGGATGCTAACTCAGGCTTAACTGGCTTTCTGCTCCCTCTCAACAATCACTAACATATTTGCAATGCTTTATGGCTTACAAAGAAAGCATTTTTCACATGTGTTCACATTTAGTCTTCTCAATAACCCAGAGGCAAAGTTGAAAAGGGCATTGAAACTTTACTTTGAAAGATTTGGTTTTAGTCTGTGCCTTCAGTGAGATGTGAGATGTGACAAAATGAGAATTTGAACCAGATGATGTCTCTCCAACTTATTTTGTCCAGGTCTCCTTTGGGAATGTCCTCTGGAATCTTCCCATCTAAAAGTCTACCCACAGGGACTTGGACAATGTATGGCCATGGAGCCTTCCCAGTGAAATAGCGAGCTCAGCAGGTGGATGTAGAAAACATCCCCTAAAGGCCACTGCTCAGCATTGCTTCTAGGGGGATGGGAGCGGCTTGAGGCCCCTCCCTCCCTTTGAGTTGAAACGCATCATTCATGATTCAGATTCAGCCGTGAGCCCCTTTCCACTTAATTTTTCTCCACCCCTATTTCCAGGGGGGAGAAATTCTGAAACTCTTAGAGGAAGAGATGGAATAAGTAGGTACACCTTTGAATGTAGTCAAGTTGTTCTGAGTTCTCCCACTTCCTTTTTTTTTTTTTTTTTTCCCATTCTCCTCTTTGTCCCGTTCTCCTGCACTGATTCGACCCAGGCAGGCTTTTGGCTGTTTGCTGTTCTGTCCCTATGCTCCTCCCCACCCCAACGCCCAGGGAAGACTTCTTTCCCTTCCTGAATTTGTCTTCTCACAGACCATTTGGTCTTCATACTTGTTTTGTTTGGTTTACATGGTGTTAGGTAAATGTTGGGGTGTAGTTGGTTAGTTTAATGTAAACTAACTGACAGCATTTGAAAATCAAAAGACTTCATAGAACCCGGTTGGTGACCCTCTAAACGTGGGAAAAAATTGGGCCACACTGCTCCATGGCACCAATCGGCTAGAAGTGCACAGTATCAACCCCCTTCAACGGGCACATTCTCTCTAGTCTATAACTAGTTGCAGTTCACTGATTACATTACCTACCAAATGGCATGCTTTTGTGCACTGCTATAAATTATTCTCCCTCTATTCCCTGCCTCCATAATACATCATTTCTCTTTCAGACTGATCCCAGGTCTTCAGAAGGAAGCAACCTGAATAAACTTACTGACGCTGCAGAAACTTGTTACTGAAGTATGCTCCCCCAAACAGCAGCATGGGCAGCACCTGGAGGGCTTGCTGTAAATACAGAATCTTGGGCTCTGCCCCAGACTTCCTGAACTAGAATATGCATTGTTAACACATCCCCAGATCACCGGCACGCACTGCAAAGTTTAAGATGTGCTGCTAGAGAGTCATTATCCCGTGAAGCTCTTTGCCCTTCCTCTCACTCAGGACTAGATACGTTTTAAAAGAGAAAGGTTTATAAAATTAATCAGTGAGATCTGAATGTGAATAAAAACTGAAGCTATTTCACAGATTTTAAGGAAAATATTTTCAGATATGCTGCCTTTTAGATCTGGAAGATCTAAATCCCAAAATTAGACCTGGAAACCCTTTGAGATTTTATAGTCCAGCTCTTATTTTGCAGGTAAAAACTTGGAAGCTCAGAGAAGGGAATGATTTTGTCCATAGTCCAAAGCTAGTGGTACAGTTAAGAGAAAAAGACGGAAGAAGCTTCCTTGCAATGTTGCCAGAGGAAGAGGAATGTTACAGTTTTAGGACTGTTGATCTCATATGACGTAGGATTTCCAAGCAGCTTGTTTTTACTTCTGGACCTGCTTCATCTAGAGCTGTGGATGTGTGGAAGAATCCCCTGGAGGGCTTGGGAAACAGACTGCTAGACCTTGAATGCATGGCATGGACACTTCGGGCCTCACATCAAGTCCCTTCTGCACCTCCCATAAACATCTCGGCTAATGCTCAGCCCTGAGGATGTGCGTCTGAGTGGTACAGTCTACTGAGTCTACTGAGTGGACGATCTAGAAAAGAAAATCATGCAGGACCTGAATTAGGGCGTGGAGCCATTGAAGAGGGAATCTCAGGGTCTCAGCACCCAGAATATGGTCAAGAAGGTGGAAGGGTGGAGGGCATGGTCTCCCCATAGGTACTATCCCTGGACTCCCTAAGATTCTTTACCTTATGAAGAGTAGTACAGCCAGAAGGCCAGATCAGGGTCTCTAAGCTGTGTTACTCAAAATGTAACAGGACCTAGTAACATCAGCATCATTCTGGAGCTTATCAGAAATGCAGAATCTCAGTCTTCAGCCCAGACCTCCTGAATCAGCATGAGCCCTTTAACACTGGGACTTCTGTGCATACTTGAAGTCTAAGCAACCCTGGCCTAGGCACAGGATCAGGGAAGGGCCTTTTTCCCGGAGTCTGAGGCAACATTCGCCCTAGAGCATGAGAATGGTGCTTTCACTCATCTTTGGGTCCTGTGTAGAAACTACTATCCCGCTAGAAAGAAAGTATTACTTGTCAAATTTGCCTGAGGCAACAGCAAAGCATTACAAGTTATTTCTGATTTTACTTCACTTTAGTCTCCTGAATGATCATTCCACAAGAAACAATGTCATTCCAGAACTACTTATGAATGTAGCACAGCAGAAGGAAATTATTTGATAATCAACATTCCTAGAACAAAATGAAGTATTTTTAAAGGGGAGAAGGAGAGGCAGAGAGAGAAGAGAGTTCAGTTTCACTAAACTATTGCATGCACAGAATGGATCATTTCATTAGTCAGACAGTAACTCTAGACGGGCAAGTTCGCAGACCTAAGGCAGCCAGACAGTCTCACATGAAAATCCATCTGTCCCAACTTACTTTGAAAAAAAAAGGGATGATCTAGAAATACTGGGTCCATAGTCACAAATGTCCACACTGGCTGAGGCTGAGCAGTGCTACCTGTTGGTATAGACGAGCAAGCCCCGTGCCGGCTCAGTGCTCCCGCTGGCTTTCACCACCTCCTCACCGCGGTTCTTTTGCCACGCTGCTGGCTCTTATGGATATTTATTTAGTATTTTCTGCTACAGAAAGCCCCCAAGTTAGGCTCCTGCAAAAGACAAAACAAAAACCTCAAAGCAGAAAAGTTTCTCACTCAAATATTTGTTAAGGGCTGGATTCCAGATCCTTGGTTTGGAGAAACAGACATAAGTCAGAAGTGGAGCTCCTAAATTAGCCAGAAAGAAAGGGTAAATGCACAGTCACCATAAATGTTCAAAGTGATCGGGGCTGCATAAGATGCACAAAGGAATAATCACACCCTTAGGGGCGTCACTGGTTCTGCTGTCTGCAGAAAGGGAGTCCAAATGTTTAAGACCCTCCTCATCAGTTGGACGGCCAGACACGTGTTTCCAACCAGAGCTCTCGGTAAGGATGCTCTCTTTCCCATCCAGACCTTTGCCAGGAGGTATACCCCACCTCCATCTGCCTTGTCAATTGATGAGCTTAAGAATAAGAATCACAAAGGAAAACAAAGACACTTCCCCACAACAGAACGGACTTCCTGCTTACATCACTCTCCTTGGAAAGTGATGGAAACCCGGGCAGTAAATTCTCCTTTACAAAGAGGTGTTTAGGATAACATTATAGAATGTGTTATTCTAAAAGGGTCATATAGGAACACACACATGTACACATATGTCCATACTTACATGTGTGCATCTATATAGATATATGTGTATGGGTGTATAAAGAGTCCTCTCTCCCTCTCTTTCACTCTCTCTCTAAAGACTGGCTAAGCCATGTTGGTTTCTTAAGGGTAGATTAGAATATCTGAGCGTGTGCAGAGACACCGCTAGGAAGGCCCTGCCTCCTCACAGAGAAATCCAGAGACACACTGAGCTGGGGATCCCACGAGACCAAATGATCCATCATATCTTCCCTAGGCTTTTTCCTCAGTTAGTTCTTATATTTCCTTTCTGACCTGAGTTCAATTTAGAAGGAAAAGTTTAAATCTCCTAATCCCTCCCTATGCAGAACTGAAGGGATTGGACCCTCTGATCACAACAGCTGTAACTTTCTTTGGATTTATTGAACCGCATGATTACAACCAGGAAGAAAAAATAATGTACAGAGTACTTGGGATATGAGTAGTTTGAATGGAAAATAAGACATGAATAATTAATGGGATTAAGAAAGAGGAGTACCTACATTTATTTTAAGGTGCCCCCGGCAGCTCACGGGGGCTTTAAAAATCCTCAAGACTTTAAGGATGCACCACCTCTACGGAAACATCAGCTTTTCATGTATTAGTTCAACTCCAAAAGTCCCTAAATAAGTGACAACATGTCTGACTTTTAGGGTGGAAAATACAAGTTCTGAACCTTTGTCTGGCATTTTAAATACCATTGCAGAGGATACCCTGCAAAAAAACTAGAAAGTGCACACGCACACGCACACACACACACACACACACACACTTATTTATTTATATCTATCTATACCAAAACCAAAGGATACATCAGAGCTGCAGCTGTTGTAGAGGTGGCAAAAACCCGAAATGCTATCCCAGCCCTGCTCCTAACCATCCAGTGACCACGGGCAAGTTGCTTCCTCTCTATAGTCTTCCCTTTCCTGTGTCTACAGTAAGAAGATTGGGCCAGCAGAAAATGGGGTTCCTCTTAGCTCCAACCTCCATCCGACTCTGCTCCATCATGGTATGGTAGACTGGAAAATGATCCTCAGAGATATCCTGGTTCTAATCCCAGAATGTGGGAATGTCACCTTATGTGGCAAAAAGACTTTGAAGATATGTTTAAGGATGCTGAGATGGGGAGATTATCCTGGGTAATCTGAGTGGGCCCTAACTATAATCACGAGCACAGAGGGTGTGAGAATGGACAAAACACATCTCTCCCCTCCTCCGCCTTGAGTGACAAACACAGACAACAGTTCAGGGATAGTGGAAGGAGTGACACAGATGTGAGGGGCAGAGAGGAAGAGCCTTGCCATTGTTGGTTATCAAAGCGGACTTCCAGGAGGCAGTAAGATGGTCCTGGGTGCCAGACAAGGAACGGAATGGGAGGTCAGGACATCTGCCCACGGCCATGAAAGGGCAACACATATGACTCGAGGTCCAGACACCTCCTCATTGAATCCAGCCTCCACCACTATCTCCTATGCTTATCCAAGAACAGAATTCAGGTTAGCCCACTGTCTAGTGCTTTCAGAACCCTGCCTCTTGGTGGTTTCAAAGTGAAGTCAATGGTCCACTGGTGGGTTGTGAAGTTAATTTAATAGATCACAACCAGCAGTTTTAAAAGCACAATGGAAATGAATAGAAAACAGTAGGGAGTCCCTGGGTGGTTCAGTCAGTTAAGCATCTGACCTTAGCTCAGATCATGATCCCAGGGTCCTGGGATTGAGCCCCTTGTCAGGTTCCTTGCTCAGCTGGGAGTCTGTTTCTCCCTCGTCCTCTGTCCCTTCCCCTGCTCCTGCACTCCATCCCTCTCTCTCTCTCAAATAAATACATAAAATATTTTTTAAAAATAAATTAAAAAAGAGAAAATATTAGAATGTGTTGTACATTGCCAGTAGAGATGCTATTTCAGAAAAGTGTAGCTTCAGAGAAGAATATGTACATATAAATACACAGGATCATGATGCCAAATGCATTTGCTACTATAGGTCTTGGATGAAAAGTTTGAGAGCCACCAACTGAACTACTTAAAAATAAGCTGCCTTAACCCTTTCTGCACCCTGTTACGCAGAAGGCACCGACATGGCAGTCCAAAAGACACAAGAGCAAATGGGGCCCAGAACTGAGCGCTCTCAGCTTTCAGAAAAGGTGAGACATGAGCCCACCAGGGAAAGCACAGTACAAATACTGAGCAGGTGCCTAGAAGACTTCAGGGCCCAGAAACTGCAGATTTCCCCATGGAGAAGACGGTATTTGAGCTGGCAGGGCAATATAGAGTCTCTTCAAGAAGCAGGGAGTAATGGGATTGATGGAGCACATGGTGAGTAAGGTTAGGTAGGGTTTCTCTAGGAAATAACACCGCACAGATAGACTGGGACCTCCGGCAGGCTACTGACCCTCTGTGACCACCAGTCTGGTTTGTACCCAATGAAGTTAATGGTACTTAACCTACTCAACTTTCTGGTGGCAGAGAATGCAAAGAGAGAAGACACAGGAAGATGCATCAAAGAACATGGCCCAATTCACCTACTCACTCAATAGACGTTCGCGCGCCCCTGTTGGGTGACCAGGACCAGTCTGGGATATGCTGGTAGGTCAGCAGTGCTGCATACAGAAACTCAAGGAACGGATCATCCCCTCTGTCTCAGAAAGTCAGAAGGTGTCATAAGGGTGAGATACTTGGGCTGAGTTGGGGGATGAGTTGGAATTTACAAAGAGGGAGACAGGAACCCCAGGTGGAAGGAACGGCACCTGTCAAGGTTACAGAAAGGGTCTGATGTGTCCAGAGGGTCCATGAGGCTTAGCAGGTGTAGACTGGGTTGCCCTGTATAAAGATGCCCTGCTGAAAGTCATGAGGGAATCTAAAATTCACGCCATCAGTCATGGCTTTCCCAATTCACACAGAGGCGCCATCTGCTGGCCAAACTTTGTGCTTGCAGGACTGCGTTAGGCCAGAAGGAGGCTGCTTTTCTAATTTGCCCAGAGGTTCTGAATGGGCTAGAGAAGGCTTGCACAGGCAGGATTCATGGGGAAGGCAGATGAGATATGAAAGGCAAAGGAAACTCGTTGGGCAACAAAGTGAATGCAGACAGCTTCCCCATCAATTTTCCTTGGTATGGACTTTTGGACTCTTCTCCCCATCCCCAAACATGACTCTCTACCAAGACTCCTAGTTTCTAGGTCCAATACTTAACTTTCTCCCTTCTTGCACCATTCCTGACCATCCATTCTCTTCTTCCAGCCACACTCGGCCCCTCTGCCACCTTCTTCAGACAGTCGTCCCAGAATCCCCTACCAGAACTAATCACTGCCTTCCATTCAGCCCCTCTGCCCCCCTGCAGTCTGCACTGACGCGTGTCTCCGCATGCATGGAGCAGGTACCTCCTCGTGTTTCAATCATTCATGTTTCCCATGTCTTCCCAGCCCATCAATCTCATGGATACATACCTTCAGGTCCCAGAGAACACTGCTGGCCCCTTTACAGTTCCACAGACCTGACCCAAAAGGGCCATTTCTGACTCGCTAGTAAAGGAAATACGTCTCTGGAAGAGCAGTAGGGCAGGTGCCAAGACCTGGGTCTGGAAGAGCTCTCTCCAGGGAGGGTCTGCAGCTGCACAGGGTAGACACTCTCCCCACTTCTACTCCTGCCTTCTCCCGCCAAATACTTCCATAGGGAAAAAGCCTTCCAGTCCCTCATCAGATGCCAGACTAAGAAGCAGGATCCTGTGACTTCTGTTTGTCTTAAGGGGTGAAGAACTTAGAGTGTCTTCTTTCTCAAGAGAGGTTTAGATGTAAGTCAAGGAGCATGAGGACACAAAATACCTGAGAAAAGACGGGGGCGCCACTGAAAGGAGTAAAGTAAAATTAAATTAAGATAAAATAAAATAATAAAATAAAATAAGCATAGAGCCTGAACATACCACCCCAGGAGGTGGAGCCAGAATGACAACATAGGAGGAAAGCAGCTACAGCCCCTCAAAGTCCACACCTCCTGCATGGAACCTCGGGCTCCTCTTCTTCCAAACATCAGTCACTCCTGCCAGCTAGCTTCCTCACTATCTGCAAACAACGTCAGACTTTGGCTGCAGGAAAAGGATGCTCTGGGAGAAGACGGGAGGGGAACGAGCTGGGTCCGGGGTTGAGAAACGAATCCAGGAAGTGATTCCAGTGTGAAAAAAGGCAACGTGACGGATAAGAAGTAGACATGGTACATGCCAAGCACTGGATGTCTGTGTCCACCCCTCCCCCAACACTTATTATGTTAAAACCCTGATCCCCACTGTGATGCTGTTTGGAGGTGGGGCTTTGGGAAGATAATTAGGTCCTAAGAGTGGAGTCCTCACGAATGGGATTAGTGCCCTTATGAGAACAGACAGAAGAGAGATGACCTCTTTCTCCACCATGTGAAGACATGGCTAGAAGGCAATCCGCAAGAGAGCTTTCACCAGGATCCCAATCGACCAGCACCTTGATCTTGGACTTTCCAGCCTCCAGAATGGTGAGAAATAAGTATCTGTTGTTGCAGCTGCCAGTCTGTGGTAATTTACTCCAGCAAGCTAAGCCGACCAAGACAACAGACAGAGCTGGCCTTTCTTACTACATGGTGCTGCTCCTCCTGGGAGAATGTCTAGGCAGAAAGACATGCTCGCTCACTTTTCTTTCTCTTTCTTACACACACACACCCCAACACGGAGCACTGGTCAGCACTGCACAAAATCTGGGGGAAGGCCTGGCACTCTTGTGGATGCAAGAGTTAAAAAACTGAATGGGAAGAGATCTACAGTGGAGAGTAGATTAAGTAATCATGGCCCTAGCCCTAAGGAGCTCACCTGGGAATGCTGCTAGCGTTCACGCCAAGCACAGTGCAAAGCAGATGACAAATTATATGATAAAGCTATAAATGTAATGTAGGATAATGGAGAAGAGTTGGGTTAATTTAAGTTGGGTTAGAGGCTTGATGGGCATGGTAAGGACTAGGGTCTGAGCAGGGACATAATAGGTCAGTCTGTATTGACTGATCTACCATTTCAGCTACACTGGAGAGTAGGGATTGGAGCTGGAGGACCAGCTGGAAAGAGATCACAATTCAAAACAATAGCTCCTGATCCTCAGGCCTTCCTTGTGCCAAGTGCTATTCTATGTGCTTTATGTATATAACACATTTGAACCCAGTGGTATACAGCCAATGTTAAGGGTTGAATTGTATCCATCAGAAAGTCATGTGTTGAAGTCTTAACTCCCAGAACCAGATTCTTTCTCATGGTCTTTGGATGGAACCATCTCCACTGAAACTATGATCTCAGACTTCTGGCCTCCAGAACTGAGAGACAATCCGTTTCTGTTGTTTAAGCCATCCATTTTGTGGTATTTTGTTCCAGAAGCTCTAGCAAACAAACACAGCCTGTCTGTTATCATCTCACTTTAAAGAAGAGGAAATGGAGGCCCAGAGATCAAATAAACCCAAAATCACACTAAACCAGTAAGTGGTGGGGCAGGCAGCCTCCCTTCAGAGCCACACTCTCCAATTCCACATGAACCTAGCAGTCAGAAGAGGTCATGAAGGCCAGGGCCAGGCCAGCTGTAGTGAGAGGTGAAAGGGACAAATCATGTCAGAGCCGTTCCAAGAAGTCGTCTCAGGACCTGGTCCCTACTCAGATGTGGCAGGTGAGAAGCAAGCAGGTATCAAAAATGACTCTTTTGTTACTAAGAGCGATTAAATCTAGATTTTATTGTCATTAAAGAATGACTTGGGTGATCCATGTGTTAATATCTTCCCAACTACTGAAAACTCCATGAGGTCAAGGGCAATATGTATTCTCCTACAATGGGTATTTGTCACCCCTGGGTAAATACTGGTAAAAATGAGTCATTACCACATAACCTGAAGCCCCAGAACACAAAAGGAGGGGTTGCAGTACCATACATGTCTTTCTTCTCAAAAGAACGAAAGGCTGAGGGGATCAGCCATCTCTGCAGTGATATGCCAAGGTTCCCCTTTCACAGCCTCCCCTGGTATGCAAAGGCGGCTGGGTAAGTCACTGAAAGGTTTCTGACTTTCTAAGAAACATAAACTAACCCAGTCAACTTGTAAGCAAGAAACCTACCCATCAAATACTCACCAGTTCCCTTACAAGGAGGTAGTAAAAGGAATTTCTCCTGCCACAAATTCTTCAGGTGGTCAATTTAGAAAACAGTACCAGGAGTGGCAAGTGCTGGTGGCAAACCAGACTGAAATGAAAACCCACACTCAGGCCATCCTCAGCCCATGATGCAATGAGCAAACACGGGGGAGGACTTATCATTTAGCCAAGCACAACTCTAAGTGTTTCATAAACTGGGGCAGGGTTTGGTTGGCCCCCAAACTTTATACTTCCCCTCCTTCCATGGATAATACATGTTTGGTAGGCCACATGGCCTGTGGGATAAAGACTACATTTCCCAGGCTCCCTTGCAGCTGAATATGGGCATATGACTCAGTTCTGGGCAATGGGATGTAAGTGGGAGTGTGTGAAAGTTCATGCCTTTTGCCTGTTGTTTTCCAGACCTTTCTGCAGTCTTCTGCTGGAACATGGATGTAGATGCAATCAGACCAGACCACGAGGATAGGGACATACTTTGGGAACAGCGGAGGAGTGAGCAAAAGAAAGTAGGTCCCTAAGAACTGTACAGAGAGGAGCTCCAGGCCAGCTAGGGTTGCGTATCTCTAGTCTTAAGTGTGAGACAGTAACTGCTGTTTGAGGTTTCTGTTAGTCATAGTAGACCTAACACTAACTCTCATATATATATATGGATATATATATATATCAGCTTACTTATTTTTCCCAACAAAGAAATGAGATAGGACTCATACACCAGTTTATGAATGAAGTAATTAAGGCCACCAGAGTCCCAGAGTAATTCATCCAATGTCATGATGCTTAGAACATAAGAACTCAAGTCTCTCTGGGTCCAAAGCCTTTGTCTTCTCTCCTATATTAAAGCTGCCTCCACCCCTGGGAATCCCTAGGACACTGTGAGCATTGTGAATGCATACAATTGTGTTGCTTTGGACAGTCTCCTACTGTGGTTCACACTCCAGGTCAATAAGGCCTCAGGATGGTTCCCGACAAAGGTCAGGTGACGGAGCTTTAACCTGGGGCCAAGGCTAGGCACTTAGGAGCAGCCAGGAGCTTCACAGATGTATGCTTGAGGTAACAAGGGGAAACCGGACTCAGAGACCATGCGTGGATCTATAAAAGCCAGAAAAGTAGACCCAGTCTTCTTCCTATGCCTGTGGCTTAGAAAGAGAGCTGCTCCCGTGCCTGAATATGCATTGGCCAGGACGACCACATGCCATATTCACCCTACTTTGTAAAGGCTGCATTACTTCTCAACTGTGAGAAGGGGCATCTTGACTCCGCAGTCTTCCGTGGTGGGGAATGGAAAGGAGTGCAAGCTCTGGCTGAAAGGCAGGAGTGGATCAGAGATGGGGCACGAGCGAATACCATGGTTTCTAGATGCAAACCCTACGAAACTTGGGCTTCTTTAAAAATAACATGCAATCCAGTGATCAAATGTGATGGGAACTAAACCCTCCAAGAGTTCACATAGAGAGTATCTTAAACACAGTTACCCTTTGGACAATCTAAGCCTCTGAAGACCCCAAGAATTCTTAAGGGCAAAGAAAGGTAAAGGTTGTGTGTTTATTTATTTGTTGGACTGGATGTTTTTTGTGTTTGGGGCTGGTTAGTTTGTGGAGTTCTTCTCTTATCTCTAGTACCAAATACAATCATTGCACAAACCAGTGCTCATGACATTGTAGGGTTGTTGAGTCAGAAATGAAAACATTCTCGAGGTCCAGACCTTGTTTCTGGGGAAATAAGCATAGAGCCTGGAGCGACCAATCTTCTATTCTTGCACCCTTGACAGGCATTGCTAATCAATCATCGCACGCTTTCCCGCGGGCTCCCAGTGGAGCCTCAGATCTCTCAGTACAGCACTGGCTGCCACTACCAATCAGTGGAGTCCCATTCTCAGTGAAATACCCTCTCCACCCCTGCTGCTTAAGAGATTGCAAGTCTCTCCCAGCCCAGTTTCCAACACCTAACACAAGACCTTGCATGCAGTAGGCCCTGGGGACACATCTGAGGAGGCAAGGAAGAGAGGGAAGGGACAGAAGGAGCCATTTTAAGAGCCAGGTGAGAGGAGATTTCACTGACTGGGGCAGAGGCTGGATGTCATCCCCGACCAGACTCAGAATTCCAGGCCCTTTTGTGTTCACCCTGTTATTCCTGGCATCACCATACAGCCAAGCCCAGGCACTAGTGAGCTCCTGGTATACTGTGTTTTATGCAGATGCCCTATTAGCTCAGGAGCCAGAAGACAGGGTCCTGGCTCAGTACAACTACTCCCCAGATGAGTGATCAGAAGGAAGAATTGCCTGCCTCCACCCTCGGGCCTGCTTCTTTGTGCAGCATGAGAGCCTTGGGCCAAAAGGCTGTTGTTGGCCCTTTTCTCCCCAAATCCATAGGGTTCCATTGCTCTTGTGCTCTCAGTGGGCCCTTTTGCCCCAACACCCGTGTTCCTGTCCCAACAGCATCTCTCTCTGAAAGGCTTTCCTGGGAGTCCTAGCCCACAGAAGGCACTTCCGCAGAGCCCCTCAAAATTGATGGCCCAACCCCATGGAAGGGCCTGAAACCATATTCACCTTCTGTCATTGGAAATCTCTTCATGGGTGTGTACTCTTCTCCAACTAACAAGGAAAATTTTTTTTAAGTTTTATTTATTTAAGTAATCTCTACTCCCCACATGGGGCTCAAACACAGGATCCTGAGATCAAGAGTCATCTGCTCCTCCAACTAAGCCAGCCCGATGCTCCAAGCTAGGAATTTCTTGAGAGCTGAGAATGTGTTTTGTGTTTCTTCTCTATCTCTCTACAGAATCAAAACAAAGATAAGGATAATACAGTGACAACAATGAGGCTGATAATGATTTCTACCCTTTCCTGAGATTTCACACACTTATGCTCATCCCTTCCTGAAAAGTGTTACCTCTCTGGGAAGTGCTACCTCTCTCCTTTTGCAGCACGGAAGCTGAGGCACAAAGGGCTGTGGCGCTTGCCCAAGGAGGGGAAGAGTTTGGCATCTGGGGGCCTCTGGTTCAGAACCCAGGCGCTCCGGGATGCTACTATACGCCAACGCTTGGCAAGATGCTGAGCGTTCTGTCCTTATTGAACACATCACATCCACGCACAGCGCCTCTCAAACCACTTTGGTTTGTGACACAGTTTTATTCTTCTGTCTCATTCATCTCTGTACTCCCAGTGCCTGACATTAACATTCAGCAAATGAATGTCTGAATGAATGGAGTTTTTCTCAAAGAGAGGTCACTGCTGCCCCAACACACACCCAGGTCTTGGCAGCCATACGCTGGTCCAGTACCATTCACCCATCTGTGGCCGCTGATGCCCACCCCCAAGCACGTGACATGCCCAGAAGGTGATTAGAACAAGCTAAGGAAGACCCCTCATTTTAAATTATCTACTCAAATGGTATTTATCTAGCACCCTCTCTGAACACAGCCCTGCATAAATAATTCATCTTTCACATTCGCTTTTAGTACATTTCAGGACTTCTTAATAAACTCTGGGCAGCTAACTCATTTACATATCTGATGGCACAAAATGCACATTTACACAGCAGTTTCTAGAGAGAGCTTGCCAAAAAATTCTTCAATTACTCCCTGCTAAGTCATTCCACTTTTCAGTGAGACCGGAGACTCAGACAGGATGCAAATTCTTCCCGTTCTATCACTAATGAGGCTGGCTCACATTAGTCTAGTCCCGAATTCCTCAGGAGTCTTCCAAGGCAAGGTGAATCCCAATTGCCCAGAACCTTGTTACAATGCTGACCCTGACTCAGTTGGTCTAGAGTGGAGATAAAGAATCTGTACTTCTCACAAGCTCCCAGGTGGTGCAGAAGCCAGGGAAGTAATTCTCTCTCTCCCTGCTTCCGCACAATGCCTCCCCTACTCCCAAGTGTGCCCTCCATACTCCCAGTACTCTTAACACACTAAAATGGTCACGTCGCTTCCCCTCCTGCAGCTCTTGGGATCCTGCCCATACTTCTTGGCTTGACTCTGGTCTGATCATCTTGAAGCTCAGCCTGTCTCTCTGCCTCCCTGCCCTTCTGCAACCCCATCATCCTACTTATTCTTCCCCAGTGTGTGGAACCTCTCTCCCTCTTCTGTGCAAGTCCTCATTCGGTTATCTATGCTGTTCCACAGAGCCTCCTCTGATATCCTTTTTTTCTCCCTCTACCACTCCTGATGACAACCCCTTCCATCTGCCTCCAGAACACCCCTGTCTACTTCTACCAGAGCACAGGGGTACTGACCCAGGCTGGTCTCCCCACCAGAGACTTCTTGGGGGGCAGGACCCAGCCCTATCTTACTCTCTCACATATCCCGTGATTAAGGAAGTATTTATGGAATGAACAGATGAGAACCTCTTCAAAGTATTCTTACATCCAATGAAGTAAGATAGTTAATACAATTTCTCAAAGGAACAATAGCTACTTTGTTTTTAAGAACAGCAATCATCACCACCACATGCATAAACTCACTTTTTAAACTATTAGATGTGTGCTTACAGTAATACATTTGATTATGTTGTTTGCTTTACAAAGTTCAGGTAAAAATCCTAATTTGAGTGGCTTTAAGTAATTTCTCTTAAGAGTAGAGTGAGCAAATTAAATGCACTTAAGTCTATAACCTGTACGGGGGATCATGCCCCTTGAAGTGGCTGCAACACTATTTTAATTCATCCTTGGAGCCACTGTTTTGCAAAGAATCATTTCTTGAGAGATTACAATGAAAATCACCAGGAATATTTGAAATGATAGAGATGATGGATAGGTAGATAAGTAGGTAGGCAGGCAGGGAGGTAGGTAACTAGGCAGAGAGAATAGATAGCATTCACGCATTAAGAATAAAAATACCAACCACAAAATTAGACCATTACTCTATGGAGGCATAGAGCTCACTCTTTACATCTGTGATTTCATGTAATCCCCACACTAACCCCGAGAGACATTCTCCATTGTCTCTATTGTACCAATGGGTATCCAAAGCTCAGAGGGACTGAGTGATTCATCAAAAGGTGTGTACTTGGGGCGCCTGGGTGGCTCAGTTGGTTAAGCCTTCGGCTTAGGTCATGATCCCGGAGACCCGGGATCGAGTCCCACATCAGGCTCCCTGCTCGGCGGGAAGCCTGCTTCTCCCTCTCTCACTCCCCCTGCTTGTGTTCCCTCTCTGGCTGTGTTTCTCTCTGTCAAATAAATAAAATCTTCGGGAAAAAAAAAAAAAGGTGTGTACTTTGTGTCAGAGGCGTCTTTCACTGCTCATAACCACACAGCAAAACTGCCTCTGTCAAATGTTGACATTGATCCTATGTGGCTCAACAAGTGTGTCAAGTGGTCATATGGCATGGGACCCAGAGAAAGTGGAACAGAACCCCCATTCTCTGTCAGCTGTGAGTTTAAAGTCCAACGCAACACCCAAGATACCCATGTTGGTGGGAAAGATACAAAGTAAATTTATCCTGGATGGAAGCCCACTTGTAGTGGGGAGAAGGAGAAAAACCAATGAAAATAAAAAATGAGTAATTCCGGCATAAAACCCACAGCAGCTGCCTGGAGCTAAGTCCACAAGTTTGCATGGAAGCCAGCAACAGTGGGGAACTACATGGCTAGAATGACTGGAGGGAACATGGTAAGCGTCTACGGAAGGCCCACCAAGAGCCGCTCTTGCCCCCATGCCTTCACGCGTCACTTCATTCATTCCTCAAGGCAGCCCTGTGAAGCACTTCCTGATATGGAAACTAAGGGTCAGAAAGATGGAGGACTTTCTGCCCAAGGGTGAGGACAGCCTTCTGAACTCAGGTCTCTGTTGTGTTTTCCATGTAGATGTGTGGAACAGGCTCTCTTCCCCACCCCCCAGCCCCTCCAAGGCTGCCATTCCTAATGGATTTGTGTTTTGTTTTGTTTTGTTTTGTTTTAAGTTATCTAAAGCTTGACTTGCCAGGAGACCCAGTCTGAGGTTGTGGCAAACACCAAGTCTCAGCGCAGGAGAGACTTAAAATTTCAGGAAATCATGGAAAATTTAGTAACTTGAGAGCACCAGGACTTATTGAAGGGGAGGAGATTAAGAAAAAAAAACAATTTCACTTTATTATTGGAAACTTGAAGAGATGAAAATATGACCTTTTTCTTCCACCTCTGCTTCTAAAACGTGACAAAAGTGTTTCATATTCCTGCAAGCTATATTAGCAGAAGCGCCTCCAAATGTGTGCCGCCTCCTGGGACCTCAAAGTTTTCATCTCTTTTTTTGTTCTTTGGCAAGAATGAAAGTAGAGTGTCCATGTATGTCACCCAGCCAATTCCTTCAACCATATCTGCCCTCCAACTCAGAGATGCCCTTTCCCACCTTCCTGCTAGGTCTTTCCAAGACATCTGGCAGGTACTCCAGAGAACCCTCAGATCAGAGACCCCAGAGCTTGGATCCCATCCCTAGGGAGATAGGATCACATAGTGCTGCAAAGTGTCTTCTACCAACTTACTTACCTGTCTTCCACCACTTACTTCTCTGAGAGTTCATTTCCATGTCTGTGAAATGGGGAGATTTCTGCCTATTCCACGGAGTTTTGTGGACAGCAAGCAAACACTGCACTAGCTTTAACTAGTATTAACTAGCACTGACTAGCACTTAATAATAAAAAGCTATACATATGAGTGTCGTTCTCTATAGTCATAGTAAAGAAGGGTCACCCAACGAGGGCCAACTTCAGGGTACATGAGGGAAGGAGGCACTCCTTTCTTCCACCACCATGAAGGCGGCAGCAGTTGTCAAATGGCTGCATGTCTGGGGAGGCAGGCGCAGCTCTGTCACACTGGGAAGGAGCTACCCATGCCCCACAGCAGCTCTGTGACAAAGAGCTACAATGGCAGCGACTTCTTTCACAGGAGAGAGGTTGAACCACTTCAACTGACAAAGTGAGTCAGACCAGGGCCCGAGAAGCCTATGCTGTATCCTCAACTCCTTTTGCAGAACTCACGTGTTGTGCAGTGTGTCCTGAGCTACAGCCAAGGAGGTTAACAAGGTCTGAAATCCAGCCTTAGCTCCATTCATCAGACCAGTCCCTTGACTGCAAGTAGGAAGCACTTCTTTTGAACTTGCATAAACATAGGCAGGGACTAGTGGTATCATGTGTAGCCTCTGGAGTTCAAAGACTGACCATCTTGGATCATAAAAAGAGTCCCTCCTTCCCTCCCTCCTCCTTCCTTTCCTCTCTCCTTTCTTTCCTTCCTCCCTCCCATCCTTTCCTCTTCCTGTCCTCCTTCCTTTCCTTCCTTCTCCCCACCAAGGCTTTTCAAGCCTCCCCTATGTTCCAGCTAATTAAGCACAATCCCTGCCTCAAGGGGCCGGGGATCTGATGGGGGCAGAGGCATGGTTAACACCCCTAGGAAAGGCACTTCTGAAAAAAGAGGGGCACTTGCCAGAAGAGGTTTCTTAACTGGCCCCAGACCCCATGACTTACTGTCATCGGGCAGAATTCAAATGAGTAAACTTCATGAAAAGGGTAAGGTCAAGGAGCCAAATGAAGTGAGGGCCTTAGAAAGGAGGAGGAAGAAGGAAGAAAATATGGGAGAAGAGGGAAACTAAAGGAATATCAGACAAGGATGAGAGGGAAGTGCAAGAATGAAGACGAGCCCAGCTGGGATGAGCTGGTGACTGTGTGTGTGTGTGTGTGTGTGTGTGTGTGTGTGTGTGTGCGCACATGTGTCTGTGTGAATACCAGAGGGAGACACATGGGGAGTGGGTGCACTCTAGGCAAGACATTGAGAGGTCACTTTACAGACTGTCTCACTAAGTCCTGCCGTCAGTGTGGTGAGGTGATCTTTGTTAATGGGAATCCATTTTACGGATGGGGAAATTCTAACTCAGGCAAATGAAACCCAGGATGTCCTAGGTGATACAGAAGGGAGCCCACAGTCTGCTATGGCGCACTGCAGGAGGTGGAGCTATGCTTTACTGCTGGTGCCTCAGCCCCGACCATATCCACTGTGCTCTCCCTGTGGCAGGTTATTGGTTCAAGGCAGCAGCCAGGGGACCTCAAGTCCTGCCTTCAACAATACTGTCAGGGGCTCAAGGGCCACAAGTGGGTGAAGTTAAAGTCACTGGCATGGAGCCAAAGCTGTCATTGGCACAGTGTCTAGAAAGCACCTGGGGAGCTGTCTGTCCCTCTCAGCCAGGTACATGGGGCCTCCTAGCTGTGTTAATTAAACAAATCTAATCACAGAAATGAACTGACCCAGGAGATGGACACAGCACTCAGCCTCAAGTTCTTCGTGAAAATCCAATTAAGACAGAGCTGAGCTCACCCTTCACTTCAGAAAGCTCATTGGGGGCCAAGAGTAGGGGTTAAGAGGAAGCTAAGAGAGAAAATCATACCTGAATATCCATTAAATGAGTCTCCTTCCTAAGTAATACCCCTTGTGTCAGGGAGGGCCCAGGAGGAATCTGGAAGAGAATTAGACAGAAACTGGGCATCCACCTATTCCCGCTTTTACCCTTTTCCTGAGATTGGGGTTGGGAAACATGTGGCAGGCATAGGAAACAGGGAGGGGCACACATCATCTACAGAGCTGAAATGCAGAGCTGGGCTAGCGGTACAGAGACCCAGGGTCAAGTCTGATGTGGGCTCCGTCACCAAGGAGCCATTTGACCTCTGACATTGTACTCCCTGAGCCTTACTTAGTAAGATGAAATGCTAGAAACTGGACCAAAAGCCAACTCAGTAGGATGGCTTCTGAGACCCAGGGAGATAATGGATCTACAGGAACTTAAGAATACTTTCTATCACGCTCCTCATAATGAGATTGTGTTTTGCATAGTGAAAGAAAACAGGAAACAGTGATAAGTTTCCCCAAAAGGGTGGGGGAGGGCTCCTCCTGTCTTTCGTCCATGTGTTCAGGATGCATTTAGTCTCTGTGTGTTCCAGGTTACAGAAATAAATATAACAGGGTCTCTGACCCAGAGAGGGTCTTCCAGAGACCACAGTGGGAGAAGCTGTGTCATAAATGATTAAATGCATGAACCGCCCATTTTGTAGGGATACAAATCGGGCATTTTCGATAAAGCCCGGTGAAGCTGAGCGATAAGGGGGCCTGGGAACTGGAAGGAGGGGCACTGCGAGAGCGCTGGAGGGGGCGGGAAGAAAGGCCCCTGGAAGTGTATGCTTTAGAAGCTGCCTCTGGACAAAGGGTGCGGTTAAGGTACCAAAGCAGGTCTGGCGGGCCACAATCCCCCGGAAGCCCGGGCATCCTCCGCCAAGAAGGGGGTCGCACGGAGAGAAGTCAGACGAATCCTTATAAGGATACTGCAGGCGGCCAGCCAGCGTAGAGAGAAGCCGGAAGGAAGGGTAGCGGGAAACGCGGCTCTGGGGTTGAGCAAAAAACGGGCTGCTCCGGACCCCCAGAGCTCGGGAGGGCTCGGCGGCCTGAAGAGCGGGAGCCAGAGGACTGGCGGGTGCCGCAGACAGGGATGGAGGCGGGGCATCGGGCGGAGCGGCGTGCGCGCGCATGCGCCGGCGTGCGCGCGGGGGTGCGTGCGTGCGTGCGTTCGTGCGTGTGTGTGTGTGCGCGCGCAGATAACACCCGGGCGGGGAAGCCTGACAAAGGCGGGGACGCCGGTGGCCGGGGTTGTTCGGCTGCCGCCGCGAGGCAGTGACCCCCAAGGAGACGGGCTGGGACACATGGAGCACTTCGCCGAGTCCCGCGCCGGCAAAAACAAAGCCATCTCTTCTGAAAAATGAAACAAACGTGGCCCGGGAAAGCTAAATATTTGCGAGCCGATGTGAACAAAGGGGAAAAGTCAAGCCAGGGAAGTTTTGAGTTTCTGCGCGGAGCCCCCAGCGGCCCCGATCCTGGGTACTTTAGGAGAACGTCCTTTGCCCCCTGCTCTCCCTCTGTCCCCGAAGGAGAATAAATCCGCGGCCAAACGAGACTTGACAGCATGAAGAGAAGACCGTCTCCAGACTGTCCCAGCTGGAGCAGGCGTGGCCGGGACCGAGGTAGCGCGTGGGTAACGCGGCGGCCCGCGGCTCCGCAGTGTCAGCTCGAGAAACGGCCACCAGCGCCCGGGTGCAGAGAGCGTCGCCCTCCGCAGAGCTGGAACCCGCGCAGCGCCAAGGAAACCTTTGATTTTCTCTCTAATCCTTTAGAGGGATATAAGTCCTTGCTATTTCTGCCTTGTAGTATTGCTCGGTGTACCTACCCCACCCCTGATTCTCAACAGTGCACCTCAGCCCCACCCCACCGCCCACTATGAGTCACCTCCCCCTCCCTCCGCTAAACCACAGCATCACATGGCAAGGCCCTATTGCAGTTGCCCATAAATGCAAAGGCGAGGAGCCACCAATACCTGTTTGAGGAGATGGCATTTTAATTAGCACACTCCAGCTGCCGTAAACCCCCGATCCTGCCCCACCTCTCCTCCCCCTCCCAGTGCCCTCTCCCAACCTCCCCGTTCACCCCCATCTATGTAAAAAAGCCATAAAGCCTTTCTCCAATCGCCTTCTTGGAGTTTATGCAACCCCCAGAACACGGGTTGATTGGAAAGGTCTCTCTCCTGGATAACAACAATTCAATGTGCCTTGACATTTTAATAGCCTGCCGTCCTGGTGAACACAATCGAGCAAGGCAGTGAAGCAAAAATCATTAGGTAAGCAAGATAATCTAAGCAGAATCTGCTGCCTGCACTCACATCTGGGGGCAGGTTGCACAGCTGGGGCCGTCCGCAAAGCTGGCTTCATCTGCCCTGCGGCGGCTTTGCATGTGTGTGCACGGATATATACACACGTTTGGTTAGAAATACCAAATACCCCTTGTGAGAGGTTTTAGGAGAAAACTACACTGAGGTAATACCTGTCACCCCATCTAACAACCACCAAATTAAACTAACGGCTCTCAGTTCAGACTTGAATATTGGTTGGGATCCCTAACAACAACTATTTAAAGGCTTATGTATTTCCAAAATAGATATGTATTCATTTATATAAAAATTTTGAATATAATGCCATGGCTAAATATGTAATTTAAACACACACACGTATCATGGCTAAATATGTAATTTATACACACACACAATGTAGTAAAACATTTATGCTTAGTATATGCAAGATACTATTATAAGTGCTTCATGTCTACTAGCTCATTTAATCCTCAAAATGTAAGTACATTATTCTCCCCACTTTACAGATGAGAAAACTGAGGCACAAAAAGTTCAAGTAACTTGTCCAAAGTTATCCTCCAGCAAATGGTGGAGCAGTCTGCCTCTTGTATCCATGCTGTCATCCACTAAGCCATGCTGTCTGGTAAAAAGAAGTCAAGTCACACAAATAATGTTACATGTCTTTATAAAGTCAGTGCGTGCTTTCATGAATATGTATATTTCTACACACACAACATACATATTTATGTGGATACTCAAAAGATGCAAAGCGGTGTGGCTTCTTTCAGTGTAAGCTCCTACATTTATGAGTTCAGCCATATTCACGAGTTGAGTATCTTGTGAGTCCCAAGATCATGTGTTAGTACTGAGGGTATAACAATTAATTAGACACAAATGCCACGCTCATGGCCTATAGGGAAGTCAAATCAGCAAAAAGATGTTGACCTTGGGGATGATAGGAGAGAGACTGACACAGCAGTAAAAGTTGAAAAAATCCCTCCATTGCCCCCCACCTGCCTCACACATCCCCTTCCCAGAATCTTCTTGGGAAGCCAAATACCCATTCCCATGAGGTTGTCATATTCAAAACATGTGGCGAGCTCCAACTGGGAATCGTCTTCAAGACCATTTTAAAAGCTACCCAAGAAAATGAGTCTTGTTACTTGATAATTACATGTAACACACGCGCACGCGCACGCAGCCCTTTCTTAGAAGGAGTAGGAGTGACATCACAGAACGTAGAGGGTCAACAGATGACAGAAAACTCTCCTGTTGGATTCCAACCCACACCATTTGCCCATGCTCCTCCCTCTCCCTGCAAGTGTCCGGCAGAGATCCGCTTCCCTGGGTGCTGACTTGGCAAGCTATTCGCTTTACGAATATGACCCTCAGAGGGGAGAGCCCCTCGCAGCAGCCCCCGAACTATGTTATCACCATTATTAAAGGAGCTTAAAGAGGAGCTGGGAGGACAAGACACCACTGGAATTGCAGCATGATTGTGATTGATGTGTTCCTATTAGCGCCTCAGTGTTATCTCTCTGGATGGCAAGAACAGCCAGTGGCTTGTAACACAACAGATTACCTGAGTTCTCAGCCTTAGAAGGATGTTTAAATAAAATATAGTCCCTCTTAGCAAGAGGCTCATTTTCTCCACGAGGCTCCCAGACTATTTCATGTCAGCTCTGATTCGCTGCGACTCTCCTCAGTAAACATGTCTTATCATTAATAATTCTTTACAAGCACAATCTCCAAGAGTCTCCTCTCTCTCTCTCTCTCTCTCTCTCTCTCTCTCTCTCTCTCTCTCTAGGTGGCTGGACTCAGACACATCACGCTTCAGTTTGGGTTCCAAGGTGCTTCTCTCTGGATTTTCACCTGCCTTGCCAAAAATGATTGATTACACAGGGCCGACTGGGTGTCCGGCAATACCCAACAAATGACTTTGGCCCCTAACAGCAGGCCTTGGCCAGATAGAAATCAATATTTCACCATTAAAATCTATCAAAGAAGAGTTAAGGCACCATCTGTCCCTGCCGCCTCTCTATGGTGTGTGAACATTAAATCCGACACTTGTACTACATGGGTAATCAATATATAGTAGTTCACAGATCATTTGTGGTTCCCTTTTAGCAGTGATGGATGTCTGGAATCGTTGTGATTCATTTTGTCAGACCATTAAACAAGATTCTGTCCAGTTCCTTCCTGATTTCATTTAGAGGATCATTCTTCACAGTTCATAAGAGGGAAACGGTTTTACCAATCTGCTTCTATTTCAATAAGTCACTTTATAGAGATTTTGTGTCCTCCAGACTGTAAAAATTCTGGAGCGATAGTACAAACAGACCTCTAAAACTATTCACTGCATGACATATGCATAAAGTGTGAAGAGAGGAATGTAAATATGTTTACCTCTTTATCTGCAAATGTTGGTTTTAACCCCCTCCTGGCTGGAGTGCAGGCCTGTGGGGCGCTCCCCGGAACAGTGCGTACACAGCAGGAGGACGGTGGAGCTGGTGAATGGGGACCCGCTGGCGTGGCTAAAAGCAAATGGGAATGGCTTTTTTGGAGGCTGCATTTCAGACCTTCATTTCTACAGTCAAGATGATCTTGCTTCTCACCCAAATGATTGGCAAAGGCCTCTTGGTAGTCTGGTGCAATGTGCCAACGCAAGAGAAGAAACGGTGACTGTGCTCTTGGGGGCAGGCTTGGGATGAGCAGAAGGTCATGCAGGATGATACCAGCTGTCCTTTGCAGGGCACCGACCTGTGCCAGGCACAAAATGTGGCCAAGTCTCACCGTTGACAATTTTATAAGCTAGGTACTATTCTCCCCACTTTCCAGTGGGGGCAACTGAGGCTCGGGGAAGTTAAATAAACTGCCTAGGATCGCCCTACCCAGGGAACTGGAAGGTCAGGACCCAGACCCAGACCTGTCTAACACCAAAGAGCCCACAAGACAGTGGCCAGCTCCTGGCTGTTGTCCATCACTCTGCAGATGATTTTGTTTTAATCCAAGTGAATTTCCTTTAGTCCTCCTGGCCCACATCCTTGCTCTCGCCAATCAGGGTGCTGTTAGGAAATAAAGCTTTTTATTATTATTTTAAATAATTCTGGGACAGGATCACTAAATTATGCACTCCAAAGCCAAACAATTGGTTTTAAACCATTTTCCTATTTTGGATTACTGGATAATCATGTCGCTGTGATGGATGTAAGTACAGATAAGCAGATGTTGACTTAAATATTAGCATACACATACATGTTATGGATATACACACAGATATATACACATATATTTTGTATAGTTATCATAAATTATATAACATATATAATTTGAAAGACTCTAGAACTGAGTTACTTTTTCCTTCTTTCCTTTCGTTTTAAAATAAAGTAACTGAATCTCAGAAAGAATAAATGCTAGACCTGAGATGAGAAGATGAGCAAAGGGGAAACCTCCGCGGCATTCTTACTGGCGCACCAATTCACTAACCACGATACCCCCTGCGTGCCACAAGGTAAGCGTTCCTTCCGAGGGCAGAGCACAAGGTAAGGCTGGTGGCACCTCTTCAAATCCAAGGCCATCAGGACAACAGCGCCTCGGGGAAATTCCCCACAAGGCACTTTGAGGAGGCCTAAAGCAGGGCAAAGAGAGCTTGGAAGCTTCAGGAAAGCTTCAGGAAAACTAGGCAAGAACCCATCTGTGAGGCTAATTAACTGTGTCACCTCAGAGAAGTACTTAACCTCTCTGAGTATCAGTTTCCTCATCTGAGAGTGAAGCTAATCATGCGCACCTCCCAGGGCAATTGCGGGGACTCAGTGAGACAAGACCAGCTTTAGCCTTTTATCCCTGTCTTCTTGCCTTCCTTCCTCCCCGGCATTCCTCCGTACATTTGTATTCCACTGTATTTTAGCCTGCAGAAAAACTTAGGATGGCCTCTGCCACATGAGAATTATCGAATTCCCCTCAGTTCTAGAAACACAAAACCTAGGGGTTAAAATGCGGATTGAGAGGTCTTCGGTGCAACTGTTGCCCGAGTGCACATTCACCACCTGCCTGGGGTTCATTTTTAAGGACAAGGGGCTCAAGATGTCACAAGCAAGCCTCCTCCCTGCTGGACAGTCTTTTAACCGTCAGTGCCCTGCTAAACGTGCCTCCAAGTAAATCCCATCCAGTAGTCCCAGCAATAATTCCAATCCAGAACCACCTCATGTTCCGTATAATAATTTAATAGAATGAAAAGAAATGTTCCTTACAATTTGGGTAAAACTGCTTCCTTGAAGCACTTCGATTATTGGACTAAAATCCAAGAGTTTTGTGACTGCCAAGGTAGCTCAACGCATGTCTTTTGAGGTTAGCTCTGAGCATATCCTGGCTCATGTTGAAATGAAGATTCCTGATATTTTTTTCATGTTCTTTTATGAATTCTCTTTGGTTCCTGTCACTTGTTGGGTTTTCTCTGTCTCTGAAGTTCCATTCTTGAGCATGAAACCCAGAAGGGCACGAAACACTTTGGATTCAATATTATACTTAAGGTTTTTCCATCTATTTCTTCCTTCTATTTCTTTGTTGTTCTTATCTACTTTCACCCCATCTATCTGTCCTCCTATGCATCCATCCTTCCATCACAAATATTCAAGTCAAAGAAGGAATGCCAGGGTCTGAACAATGTCCTTTAACAATGGAATGCAACAAACCCTCTAACAGCAAATGCCAGCCCCAGAATTCGTGGAGACAGCTGTCCCCCTACCACCACCTCTGATCCCAGACCTCAGCATAACATCAGGCTAACATTCATGCAAGAGTCTCAGGGTAGGTCATTCATTGTCCCTTCACTCTTCCTCGGGGTAGGTCATTGTCTCTCAACTCCAAAATCCCAGAATTAAATTCAACAATTCTATATTGAGCATTCCTAAGAAGACCACACTGAGTTCTCACGGTCTGTCCAGGCCATTTGAGAAAGAGCGGTCATCACATAGGGCCACCAGGGCTTTGCTCTGTTCACTGGCTCAGTCCTATGACTCCTCATGTCACACTGAGGTTAATCTTATGAGCCCCACTCAGTTTCCACTCCTTGTTAATGTGTCCTGTCCCACGTGTTCTTATCTGGAATCCCCATTTTTGCTGCCAAGTTCTCCCTGTGTGCGTGTGCATGCTTACCTCTGAACCCAGCGTCTCCTACCAAACTTGAGCATATATGAATGAATTCCTTCTTATAAGCGTGGCCTTCTTAGGAAGATGGACCTTTGCACTGGTTCTTTTAAGAAGTCAGGTCTGTGCGCGTCCACTCGGGCAAAATTGTACAAACTCCTCCCTGACCAGAGGGTGGCAGAGACGTGCTCAGTGAGTGGCCAGCAAGCCCCAAGCACACCCACTGGCACCTACCTGCACCCATCAGATGCGTGCTGAAGACACAGCCATCTGTGTAGTCGGAGGTCTGAAATTCACAAACGCCCCCTCTATTGGGTTAAGCCATAGCAGAACTACTTCTGAGGGGAAAGCTCATGTATTCGAAGATTTTCAGGAATTTCAGACATTCTCTTATGCTTTCCAGAAATAAAACAATACATACATTCAAGATCTTTCTCCCTATAACTAACTTCAGGCCATCTTGCTCTAATTAAGCCCATTCTCTGGGCTTAAGTTTTTTGCCTTTTTATGAACTATTCTCATGTATTGGTTGCTTTGAGACATGGTTTCATTAGTTATCATAGCAACTTTCTGCAAGATAGGTCTCTTTTTCCTCATAATTAGAGGAGAAAATGAGGCTGAGGCTGTAAGGGATTTAGTGACTCACATAATATCATGCTGCTAATAAATAGCAGACCACGATTCAACCCCAAACCGGATTCCCCAGGCAGGACTACCAAACCCCGGGCCATTCTTCTATCTAAAATATTCACCATGCTGTAATGGGATTTACAGAGAGTTCTGCAAGCAAAGCTAGGCCCAATTAGAAACTTTTTTAGCTATTAAAAGTAATCTGCTTAACCAACCCACCAAATCATGTCTCTCTATCTAAACATCAATTGTACTTCTTCTAACTTCACTTTCAACTCCTTATCAAAGGGACCAGCCAACCTTTAAGATCCCCTATGGAAGGGACACAAGACCTAATCACCCCTATCAACTCACAGACACACTGGGACAGAGTATCACGTCGAGGTCAGGACATTTCACCTCTTCCCAACCAGAAGGTTCCTTGGCTAGCACACACCAGGTGAGGATGTGGGAGCTCGGCTGGTATCCACCACCAGCCGTGCGGAAGGTAGGAAGGTCAGTGGCCAGAGGGTGAGGGACTTCCAGCTCAGGCCCTCAATCATAGCGGATCTCAGACCACTGGAGGCTGTTTTCAGAAACACAAGCCTGACTCTGGGGTCCCCACACTCCAGGGAAAAGGCTGCAGGAAGCCACTGAGGAACTTGAGAACCTGGGGAACTCAGCAGGGTAGGGGGGCTCAGCTGGCATTGGGGAGCGTAACATCCCCCCGGGGTGGGGGGCACTCAGAAGCACAACAGTGAGCTCTTGCAATGCTGAGGGTACTGGGGGTAATTAGTGGGTAGGACAGGTGACACTAAATGTCCCCTAATGTGTGAGACCGACATGGGCAATGACAATTACCCATTTGTAATGCCACGGACCCTCCAACGACTGAACCCAACTTTCTCAGCTTACAGAGAGAAAGGATTTGAATGATTTCCCCCAAAAGAACTTAGGGAGAATTTTTTCTGTCAATTGGTATCAGTGTATATTCAGATACCCTGCCCCCCGACTCCTGGCTCAGAAAAAATGTCATAAAGTTCATTGCTTCTCCTTAAACACGTCAGTAGGACGACAATCCCCAGAAATGGAAAGGAAAATGATATTCATCGAATGTGCCAAACCCTGCCATAAGGGCTTTACACACATTAGCTCATTTCTCCTTGGAAGAAGTAAACCAAACGAAACAACACACCCTGGGAATCGGCTGGTCTAAGGAGGAGAGGAAAGGCTCAGGGCAGATAAGTAAGTTGACCAAGATCACACAGCTCATTGAGGCAGACGCAAGATTCCAGCCCAGCTCTCCTGGCCAGCAAAGTACCCTCCATGGGGACACATGAGAGCTGCAAGTTAGGCACCCCCGATCACACCTCTCTCTAGGCACCACCAATCACATCACAGGTCTTTTAGAAACTACACCAACCCTGAGCAAAATAGAGAGAGACCAAGTTCAACTTGGAGCCTTCTCCTCTCCTGGAGCTCCCTCCACCAAACACCACTGGAGGTAGCTGGAAGAAGCTGGTTATGGGTAAAGGCTACTAGGAATTTTTGCTTTTTGTAAGAGTAGCTAGGCCATGGGAATAACGTGGATATATACGGAAGCGAGCTTCCATCATAGAAGGAGAATGGAGAGGGAATATTGCTAAGGAGAGGTAAGACACTTTCTAGAACTATTACCATTCCACATAAACTAGCCTTTGAAACGTGTTGAAGAAATAAAAGGGCTTTGCCTGGGTGCTTCTGACCATCTCTGAGTGTTTCTGTTCTTTCTTTTCTTTTCTTTTCTTTTTCAAGATTTTATTTATTTATTTGACACAGAGAGAGTGAGCAAGACAGAGAGACAGGAAGCACGCACAAGCAGGGGGAGAGGAGCACAGAGGCAGTCTCCTGCTGAGCAAGGAGCCTGACGTGAGGCTCACTCCCAGGACCCCAGGATCATGACCAGACTGAGCCACACAGGCACCCCTTCTGTTGTCTTTCTATTTGGCCTTGAACCATTGCAGTGCAAGGAGGAGGGGAAGGAATAGCGAAGAGAGACACACTGGGGAGGGAGAGGACTACTACTTCCGTGTAGGCTTTAAGACTTTTACAACAACAGGAAAATGGAAAAGCAACAGCCCTGCTGATAAAGGCCCCCATTGGCAGTTTTTGAAATCTTTCTGCATTTAGTCAGAAATTAGCCAGACTGGAATCCCCATTCTATCACTTCCAGGGTGTGTGAAGCATACACATGCCCTAACATGGCGGAAACTCAAGTTCTTCATTTATATAAACAACGTAGTAGTAATTTCCACATCATGGTGTTTTCCTGAAGAATGTGTATGGAAATAAAGCACCTAGAACCTACTAGGCACTCAGGAAATGGAAACACCTTGAAGATGGAGTACATGGGGATGCTTTGGGCTAGTTGATACAAAGGAGTTCATCCCCTCCAAAGCTCTGACTCTGCTATCCTCAATCTCTTTTTCTCCTCAAGAGAGGGTGGGGGCGGGGGGAGCAAGGAGAGGAGTGTTCAGGGTAACAACACTAATCAGGATTTCACCATCAAAGCAAATATATCCAATTAACAGCTATTAAAGAAGCATTTTCTGGCACTGTGCACAATGAAGGCCATTCTATCTAGTGGAAATTAATCTTAATTATTGGTAGCTGCATACATACGTGAAAAGGGAAGCAACTCACATTAATCTACATTAAACTTAATAGCAGTCCGTGTATTATCTATTCTGAGTCAAAATTGACTGCTAGCCCCTGCAAGGATACCCTCTGTGCTAACTCAAGTAATTACAGTGCAGCGGGTCTCAAAGACACAATTTGTTCCCTATATAATAAATCAGCAGCGAGAAGCTTTTTATAATTAAAAACCAAAAGGAAAAAAAATAGAACTGTATAGGCAAATGTCAGTTTCTTCTAAAGGAAATTAGGAAAAAGGAAAATGTGTCTTCCTGTTGTCTCATCTGAAAGGAGGACTTAACACCCATCTCTAATGGAATCCCAAACAGAGAGATAAACACAGGGTTAAGTTTGCAGAACTATGGAAAAGAATGCTTTCAGAGCCTCACATCTAAGGTTTCTAAGAGGCTTTAACTTCATTTCCAAAGACACTGAAAAGGTTGAGAGCAATGCCTTATATTAACTGGAATTTTCAGTGGTCTGGGAAGAGTGGAAGACTAAGTTGATTTTATGGAATTCTATTCAGTGGAACCCCCTTACATTTACCATGAGAAAGAAAGGGGGAAGGATGACCTTGTTCTCATCCTCTCTGCTGCCCACTCCCTTCACACCGGGGCAACACACATTTATTCAATAAATCAAATTGAAGCAGTCGCCCCACCTGCCCTAGACTTTGTTCACTCTTGTTGTCTGTATCTCCAGAAACCTCCAGAAACCTCCTTTATGGGCCCTCCTTCACCTCAACTTCTCCAGTTCATAAGGACTTTCCCTCATTGCCTGGAATCCTACATCTATGGTACTCCATGACCTCCAGACCCTCTTACCCAAACTTGACCCCAGCTAGCTTTTCCTAAAGTGTACTATGCCCACTACTGCTGGAACAGGAAGAACTTAGTGATGAACAGGTAACAGGCATCTCATCAGCCGGGTGCTGACCAGCATGTACTCTATGCATCCCACATCTTTCTGTATTCATCCAGAAGACAGTCCATACAACTCCCACAGTGAGGACACAAGCTCATCAAGCCAGATGTTCCCAGACTGGCCACTGGCCCCCATCACTATCTAAGTCCCAGCTCACCCTGATAAATGACCCTTCACTTCTGGGTCGCCCTTAAATCTTCCCTCACCTTGCTGGGGCCACCCCTCCTGAGGCCCAAGCAGGGATGCCACGCCCAGTGATTGAGATTGTGTTTATAATGGCAAACTGAAAGGTCCCTCCTAGGACTTGGGGATTTAGTGGCCCTGTCAACTTCTTGGCACCCTGTCACCACCACCTTGCCTCAATCTTGACTCTTTTCCCTGTACCTCCTCCAGCCTCCATTCCCTTCCCATGGCTCTGCTCTGAGCCCCCAGGCCCCTTCTCCAGCCAAAGCCACTCTGTAAGCCACAACCTTTCACTGTAGGACATCAAAGTCAATCTCTGACACTATGCTTGGATCCTTCCCACCCAGTGCCTGCTTCAACCTCTCCCATCAGGCTGAAACTCCGTGGGATCACAGATGTTCTCATAGCCATGATCTTCCCTCCCACCTCTTCTCTCTAAGTGTGTGGATAGCTGTTGCTGCTTCCTCCTACCTCTTAGACCTGTCTGCTTTATTCTTCCTTACCTAGTAGTGTCATTTAACACAGTTTTCAAATCAAAAACCATGTACATGTTCCCTGGAGAAATTTTAGAAAATACAGAAAAAAGAGAGAAAGGTAGCTTTGTGGAGTCTACTACTCAAATCTTCTTTCTGTGGATATATAGCCCACATTCATCAAAAGGGCAACATAATTGACATCGCTTCTTAAAATGATTTTCATTCTTTTCTTTTTTTTTAAGACATTAATTTATTTGAGAGAGAGGAAGAGCAATGGGAAGGGGCAAAGGGAGAATCTCAAGCAGACTCCATGATGAGTGCAGAGCTGGACATGGGGCTCGAGCTCAGAACCCTGGGATCATGGCCTGAGCTGAAACCAAGAGTCAGGTGCTCAAGCAACAGTGCCGTTAGGCGCCCCATCCTTCTTTCTTTTCTTTGAATGTGTAATGTGTGCTCTGGTCTGTGAGCACCCTTCCCCAGAGGCAATCAGCATTATCAGCTGATTTTATGCTTCCTAGTTTATGGGTGGTGTGTGTGCGTGTGTGTGTGTATGTGTGTGTGTGTACGCACACATGCACATATTACAAGTGATGGGATCTATCACGCTTTTACATCTTGTCATTTTTACTTAATAACTGTAAGAGGCAATTTATATTGTAAATGTAGATCTGCACTAGCTTCCTTTTAAATATATCTCTTTAACCCCATCAAAAAGGAGAACTTCAGACCAATATTTCTGATGAATATGGATGCCAAAATTCTTTTTTTTTAATTTTATTTATTTGACAGAGAGAGAGATCACAAGTAGGCAGAGAGGCAAGCACAGAGAGAGGAGGAAGCAGATTCCCCGCCTAGATCCCACGACCCTGAGATCATGACCTGAGCTGAAGGCAGAGGCTTTAACCCACTGAGCCACCCAAGAACCCAGATGCCAAGATTCTTAACAAGATCCTTGCTAACAGGATCCAACAATACATTAAAAAGATTATCCACCATGACCAGGCAGGATTTATCCCAGGGATGCAAGGGTGGTTCAACACTCGCAAATCAGTTAATGTGATAGAACAAATCAGTAAGAGAAGAGAGAAGAACCACATGGTACTCTCAATTGATGCAGCAATGGCATTTGACAAAATACAACATCCGTTCCTGATTAAAACTCTTCAAAGTATAGGGATAGAGGGAACATTCCTCAACCTCATAAAATCTATCTACGAAAAACCCACAGTGAATATCATCCTCAATGGGGAGGAAAACTGACAGCCTTCCTTCTGAGATCAGGAACATGACAAGGATGCCCACTCTCACCACTATTGTTCAACATAGTGTTAGAAGTCCTAGCAACAGCAATCAGACAACAGAAGGAATAAAAGGTATTCAAATTGACAAAGAAGAAGTCAAACTCTCTCTCTTCACAGATGGCATGATACTCTATATGGAAAATCCAAAAGACTTTACCCTCAAACTACTAGAACTCATACAACAATTTGGTAATGTGGCTGGATACAAAACAATGCACAGAAATCAGTTGCGTTCTTATACACTAACAATGAAAATATAGAAAGGGAAATCAGAGAATCAATTCCATTTACTATAGCATCAAAAACCATAAGATACCTAGGAATAAACCTAACCAAAGAAGTTAAGGATCTGTACTCGAGGAACTACAGAATACTCATGAAAGAAATTGAAGAAGACAGAAAAAAATGTAAGAGCATTCCATGGTCATGGATCAGAAGAATAAACATGGTTAAAATATCTATACTTCCCAGAGCAATATATACTTTCAATGCCTTCCGATCAAAATTCCACCAACAGTTTTCAAAGCGTTCGAACAAACAATCCTAAAATTTACATGGAACTAAAAAAGACCCCTAATTGCCAAGGAATTGTTGAAGAAGAAAAACAAAGCTGGGGGCATCACGTTATTTGACTTCAGGCTTTATTACAAAGCTGTGATCACCAAGACAGCATGGTACTGGCACAAAAACAGACAAATAGACCAATGGAACAGAGTAGAGAGTCCAGATATGGACCCACAAATCTATGGTCAAATCATCTTCGACAAAGCAAGAAAAAATATCCAGTGGAAAAAAAGGCAGTCTCTTCAATAAATGGTGTTGGGAAAATTGGACCGCTACTTATAGAAGTACACCAAACACAAAGCAAACTCAAAATGGATGAAAGACCTCAATGTGAGGCAGGAATCCATCAAAATCCTGGAGGAGAACATAGGCAGTAATCTCTTTGACATCGACCACAGCAACTTCTTTCAAGACATGTCTCCAAAGGCAAAGGAGACAAAAACAAAAATGAACTTTTGGAACTTTATCAAAGTAAAAAGCTTCTGCACAGCAAAGAAACAGTCAACAAAACAAAAAGTCAACCCATGGAATGGGAGAGGATATTTGCAAATGACACTACAGACAAAGGGCTGATATCCAAGATCTATAAAGAACTACTCAAACTCAACATCCAAAAAGAAGATGAACACATCAAAAAATGGACAGGAGACATGAAGAGGCACTTCTCCATAGAAGACATACAAATGGCTAACAGACACATGAAAAAATGTTCATCATCACTAGCTATCAGGGAAATTAAAATCAAAACCACACTGTAATACCACCTTACACCAGTCAGAATGGCCAAAATTAACAAGACAGGAACTATCAAGTGTTGGAGAGACTCTCGGGAAATGGAAATCCTCTTACACTGTTGGTGGGAATGCAAGTTGGTGCAGCCGCTTTGGAAAACAGTGTGGAGATTTGTTAAAAAATTAAAAATAGAACTGCCCTGTGACTCTGCAATTGCACTACTTGGTATTTACCCAAAGATACAGATGTAGTGAAAAGAAGGGCCATATGTACCCCAATGTTCATTGCAGCAATGGCCACAATCACCAAACTGTGGAAAGAGCCAAGGTGCCCTTCAACAGGTGAATGGATAAAGAAGATGTGGTACATATATACCATGGAATACTACGCCTCCTCAGAAAGGATGAATATCCAACTTTTGTAGCAACATGGACTGGATTGGAAGAGATTATGCTGAGTGAAATAAGCCAAGTAGAGAAAGTCAAGTATCACATGGTTTCACTTACTTGTGGTGCATAAGAGGACAATAGGAGAAAGAAAGGAAATGGGAAGTAGGGTAATTCGGGGAGGGAAACGAAACATGACACTTTGGACTCAGAAACAAACTGAGGGTCTTGGAGGGGAGAGGGTGGGGGGATGGAAGAGCCTGGTGGTGGGTACTGAGGGCATGTATTGCATGGAGCACTGGGTGTGGGGCATGGGCAATGAATCTTGGAACACTGAAAAAATAAAATAATATATAAAAAATAAATTAATTAAAATAAATCTTAAAAATTCAATGTATCTCTTTAATTAAAACAGTCACTATATAACAACACAGTTGGATTGAGGTATAGCAAAAATCATGAGAAGCGTTTGAACAGTTGAAGTTCAGAATGCGCTGGTTTCCCCTGTATGTAATTTCTGCCACCTCCTCTGACCACCTAGTCTTATCTAGAAGTGGTCCTCTGGACCTGCTTGAATACTTCTTCCGATGGAGAACTCACTTCCTCAGGAAGTAGCCTGAGGTGGTGAGACTGTCATCTTGAGCCTTCTCTTCTTCATCAAACTGAAAGCTCTCCCATTTCCCAGCTCAGTGATATTCAGTAATCTCACCTCACCAGAATTTAAAATCTATTTCACCCATTTGAACACCTAATAGCAACCACTCAACTATGTTTCTTAACCATTTCATAGGAGGCTGACTTGCCCTTTTAACTTAATTTTCAGTTTCTGAAAGGCAGGGAAAGAGGCTTGGGTCTCTCTCGTGTCCCATTCCAATGTCTGCCACACTGCTCCTGGACAAGATCTTCTTATCTCCCAGGTCATCACTTCCTCCAGAGAGCCTTATCTAACACTCCACCCTCAGAGTTTTCCCCAGTTATTGTAATTGTTTGTGATCTGTATACCCAGTGGACATTGCAAAGCCTGCCATTGTTTTCAAATATATGTATTGAGTGAATAAATAAATGGACATATGAATACTAAGAAGGAAATCAATGTGGCTTTTTCTTCAAAGGCACTGATGACAGGGTAGTATTACATTTCTCAAGGGGATCTTATGGAATCCCAGTGCGGGAGACGTTCCCCTCCAGGGCCCTCAGGGCACTGACTGGGCCACCATCTGCCATGTTTAACAGTCCTGGGGCTCTGTTCACAGAGCGTCCAATCATGACCAAAGCTTCACAAACACCAAGTTGGAAGTCAATTTTCTAGGCGATGCAAATTTCAGAAAAGCAGGTCTTGGAGGATTCTTAGAAGGATTACATCAAAGTTCTTGAGAGCCAGAGGGAAGAAAACCAACCTTTATTATGCTCCCATTTTGAGGTGAGAAATGAGCTTTTTTCTCTTGCAAGGATGAAGGACGGAGTCCTGGCACCAGACCTCAAGGACCCTCCTCCTGACTGCCCAGAACCTGCCCACAACTCTAAATTGGAATTGTCAGCTAACCAACCAACAAGCATTTCCTGACAACATACTAGTTACGAGAAAACCAGTGGTTTTCTCAACACTCAGGATAGCAGTATACCATGAATTCCCTTGAACAGTAAACAGTATTATAAATGAATCACCTCTCTGAGACAGTCACACAAGATTACTGTGGTGGGAGGAGCACAGGGCTTGAAGGACAAGGCTCATGAACCCTGCCTTTGCCACTCCCAGCCATGTGACTTTGGAAGTGGACTTCACCTCTGTCAGTTTGATCCATACAATCCAAAGCATAATGATGCTGCCTCACAGTTGTTCAGAGGATCAGGTGAAACTTGATAAGATTACAAACCCGAAAGTAGGCAGAGACCGCCTGTGGACTACAGAAGGAAATGGGTTGGAAATAGGGCTGGGAAGAGAGATGTGAGTAAGGACGGAAAGCATCCGCCGCTGGCGGAGGGAGAGGTCACCTGCATAGTACAAAGGACCCTTGACATGTCCATAGCTGCTTATTCATCCTGTTCTTCTTACCACTCCACAAATGTTCAGTGAACATCTGTAAATGATAACCAGGTCGGCCACAAAGCCTGCACTCATGGAGCTACAGACACATAAAGAATTGACTTGAATTCAGCAGGCTCAGGGTTCCAAGGTGGGGGGTGGGGCACATGGGAGTGGCTTCTAATCCAGGCAGGTGTATTAGAATCAGGTGGCAGCTTTCTGAGACAAGTAGAGTCCTCCAGGCTGGGGTGGGAGTGGGGTAGAAGGGGTGGAGGTAGAAGTTTCTGGAAACTTCCTATAGGCTGATGCCTACACTTTCTCAGAGAGTACAAAGGAAGAAGTGACCAGAAAACAGAGCTTCATAAATCACGGTAATGAATTTGGACCATACCAACCGACGTAGATCAGGTTCACACTTTGAAAAAGCAGAATGGGTTGGACTACGGCAAGAGAGAGATGAGGAAACAAGCCAGGAAGGAAGGACTTAACGAATTTCCTCTAAGAGACTATAGAGACTATAGGAGATCAGGGGAAGCAGAGAGAGGTTTAGAGAACATGACTGACAGCATTCATGGAAGTTTGGAGGACAGGTGACACAGGAAAGATACCAGCATTGGTTCCCAGGTTTCCGCCTTAGGCAGTTAGGTAAAAGATGGCGCCAGTGACTAACAGGAGACTTCGAGGGGAGATACTGAAATTAATTTTGGGTATGTCAAGTTGAAGTTCTTGGGAGATTTCCAAGCAAAGTTGTCCAAGAGCAGATGATTATGTGGATCCCAAATCAGGAAAGTTCTAGATTGGAGACAGAAGTTTGGGAGTATCTGGATGATACGTGGTTCCTGGGATGGTGACAAAACCTCCCAGAGAGTAAGAACAAAGATGGGGAGAGAAGAGCTGGCAGAGAACCTCCTAAGAGGTGGGCAGAAGAAGAAACTCAACTCAGGAGACTGACAGTCAGCTGGAAGGCAGGAGACAGCCCCACAGTGACAGAAGCCAAGAAGGGAGAGGGTGTTGCCATGATGAGCTAAGACTTTAGCAGTATTTATTGGAGAGGGCAAAGTAGAACTCTTGGGGTCTGGGCAAGTTCCAGAGGAATCCAGATTGCCCATGCTGAGAGGCAGGTGGGAGGTAAGGGGGAGGAGACAGCAAGTGCAGGCAAAACTTATTATGAACTTACCAGGATAGTTAAGATGAAAGATAAGGAAGTACTTGGGCAGGGATGAGTACAGGGAGGGTTTTGAGAATGATTTTTTTTAAGGTGGGAGCACCTCAAGCATGTCTTAATATTTGTAAGAAAAAAATGAGAAGAAAAGGTTAAAAAATATATAGAAGAGAGGGAGGAAATTAATGATAGAGGAGAGGCTTGAAGGAAATGGATGGAGATAAGATCCAGAAGGTATTTTACTGGAACAAAAATGGAAGAAGATGCTGTATCAGTTAGAAATATTGTTCAGGCTCAAGTAACAGTAAATCCTCCAGGATTGTGATTTGAACTCAAATTTTATGTCACAAGGTAGCTTTTTACTATCATCAGTTAAGGAGCTCAGCAGTGCTGGGGCTCAGAACTAACAACCCTGTGATTTGCCTCATGGTTGCAAGATGGCTGCAGTGGCTCTAAGCATTACATCCTTAAATGACCAATTTATAGTCAGGAAGCAGGGGTTGGTGAGGGGCAGAGTTTCTCCTCACACTAACTCCCTCTTAAAACAAAGAAAAACATATCCTAAAAGCCCTCCAGAAGACTTCTTAATACATCATATTATCTGTCATTGGGACTTAAGAGTCATCCCCGGCAAGCCTGGACCCACTTCCTTGAGCTGAAGGCATCTCCCCCCAGGCAAAATTAAGACTCCAATGGCAAAGAAAGGGGTGGCTTTGGTTTGGAAATGGCAGTGTCTGCCTCAGAGGTACAGGTAAGGTAGGTCTGTAGGTTTGGGAGCAGAGAGCTGAATGAATTCTCATTAAATGTATTTTTTCTGCTGGTTTGTCCTCTGCTGAGAGTGAGAGGCAAGAACTGGTGGGATGTGAGATCTGACAGGAGTAAAGAGATTTAAAATAGCCACTATGGAGAAGAGAGCATGAACTAATCAATGAAACATTTAAAATTCCAAAGAGGGCTCAGCAGGGAGAAGGCTTGGGAAGGAAATTATGGATCAAAGGAAAGAGGGGAGGGTTAACATCTGCTAAGTGACAGCTCTCCCCCGTGTGCTATGCTCGTGTGCTCGTGTCCATCAGCGTTGTTCCCCAACCTTGGCATGATTGGCATTCTGGGTCCATGGATTCTTTGTTTTGGGGGAGTCCCCTGTGCATTGCAGGATACAGCACCCCTGGACTCTATCCACTAGATGCCAGTAGCACACACACACACACACACACACACACACACACACACACACACCAGCTGTGACAACAAAGAATGTCTCCGAACATTGCCAAATGTCCCCTGGGGCACAAGAGGGTCCCCATTGAGAACCATTGATACACAGTATTTTGTTTAATCCTGTAGATCAACGATTGTGGTCTTGCTCTCAGGGGTGAAATTAAATGCCCAAGGACACACAACTAAGAACATACAGATCAAAATTTCAAACCGAGTCTGCTGGAGACAGTCTACCCTCCCGCCCTAAGTTCCACAGCCCCCCAGTGGACCACCAGCACCGGAGCCAAGCAAGAACTCAGCACCCTTGATCCTGGTCTCCCCCTTCCTGCTGGGGTTCCACATTCCCTAGAGTCGCTCTCAAGAGTGATCTGTTTTCCGGAAAGACTCAGAGGGAACTCCTAAAAATGAAATCTTTACAAGAGCTCTATACGTTCTTTTTTCCAGGAAGTCAAATCATTCGGGTGAAGAATGTGGCAACATTTTCCCAAGGACTTGGAGGAGGAAACCACCATCCAGAAAGGAAAATCTTTCAAGCTGGAATGTGCTCTAGGCTGCCTCTTTAAATGAAAAACGTTATATGCCTGGGAAACATTATATCTGCCAAAGTAATACGATGGTCTCACTGTAATAATGATAGCGTCAACTCCATGCTGTTCTTCATCCCCGTGACTCCAGAAAGGGCCTTAAGGATGAAATTTTATACAAGGGTACACTAACACACACGCCATTGGAAAAATTCACACATATATCACTTTGTCCACCTCTCTAATGAAGGTGGAATGCCAGGGCAGATGTTTCACAGCTGCCCGATACCCCCCCTCCAGCAGTGTAGGACAGGAAGCCAAGGGCGCTCGATCCAAGAGGAATTGCAGGGAGGTAAAGCCCAAGCCTGCAAACTGGGATTCGGCCAAATGCATAGAGTACCCATCCACATCATTGTCTCATCCCTTACTCCAAGAGACCAAATGAAGAAAAATGACAGGCATCTATCTGTATCCATGAGGCCATGCTGGCCCTGGGAAAACAGCTGGAACTAGAGAAGATTCCCAACACTTGCGGCATACATGCTGCACATACAGCCCACAGCCTAGCCCAAAGAGGTGAAGGTTATAGATTTGGTCCTCAGTCCAGTTACCTATCATAACTGTTGAATAGCTATTGGCTAGATCCCTACTGTATAGATGGCTGCCAGCATATTATAGGATAAATCCCTTCATAAACAATGCCTCTCTGATGTATGTGGATGGTAGGGGAGCACAGGGATCGGGGAGGCATCTTGTCTAACGAAGTCAGACAGTGCATACAAAGTGGGGTGAAAGGAACCACTATCTGGGGAGCATCTCGCTCAGGGCATAGCGTTTCCTTTGCCATTTCATTCACCCTTATGAGGTCTTATTTATCTGCAATATACCAATGAAGAAAACGGACACTTTGCAGAGTTTAAGCAGTATGTCAGGGTTATATTCAGATTCAAGCTCAAGTCCACCAACCTCAAAATGAATACATCTGTGCTACCATCAGATCAGGATTTAGACTATTGCAAACACTCCAGAAATCTTTTGTGCCTCATCCACTTGATTACCCACCCGATTCTCCAGGTAACTGCTATTCTTCTTTCTATTATATAGATTAAATTTCACCTGGATTTGCACTACATATAAATGGAATCATGTAACATATATTCTTTGATATCTGACTTGTTCAATAATTTGTGAGATTCACCCACGTTTGTGATGACAGTAACTTGTTCCCTCCCATTGATAAATAATGCTCTATTGGAGTGTGAGTATATTATTATTTCTTTATCCATTTTACTGTTCACTGGCATTTGAGTTCTTTCACTTGGGGAGATTATGGATGAATAATGTTGCTACAAACTCTCTCTTCGCATCCTTTTGGTGCTCTCGTGTTTGCACATGTATACCTAAGAATAAAATTACTAAATCAAAGGATACACTTTTGGCTTTTTTTTAGTAGATAATGTCAAGTTGTTTTCCAAAGTGTTGTGCTAATTAACACTCCCACCAACGGTATGCGAAGGCTCTCTTTTCTCCACATTCTCCAAAATTGGTATTTTGAGTTTCTTTAAATTTTAACCATTCTGATGGCTGTATAGTGTTATCACATTGTGGTTGTAAGTTCCTTGGTAATTAATGAACTTGAGGGCCTTTCCACTTGGACCATTCCCTCTTTAGTGACGTAGTAGTTTGTTGTTTTTTTTTTTTTTTTAAGATTTTATTTATTTGACAGAGAGAAACACAGCAAGAGAGGGAACACAAGCAGGGGGAGTGAGAGAGGGAGAAGCAGGCTTCCTGCCGAGCAGGGAGACCCATGTGGGGCTCGATCCCGGGTCGAAGGCAGTCGCTTAACCTGAGCGAAGGCAGTCGCTTAACCAGCTGAGCCACCCAGGTGCCCCAATAGTTTGTTTTTATATATTATTGCAAATATCTTCTCTCATGCTGTGGCTTCTCTGTTCAATCTCTGGTGTCTCTGAGGGTTTTGTTGTTGTTGTTGTTGTTGTTGTTGTTGTTGTTGTTGTTTTCTTTGCCCCAAACAGTGCATCTTTTATTGTATCTTTAGAATATCATAAAGAAGTCTGAAAAATCATCTGGCATTTGCTG
Source organism: Spilogale gracilis (assembly GCA_004023965.1). Classification (NCBI taxonomy): domain Eukaryota; kingdom Metazoa; phylum Chordata; class Mammalia; order Carnivora; family Mephitidae; genus Spilogale; species Spilogale gracilis. The sequence goes on from PITA01001828.1 coordinate 136,440, forward strand.
TTGTTGTTACAGCTTACCTCTTCTTCTTCACCAGCCTGTCTAACTGCTCCTTTCTCAGAAACACAGATGCTATCCAAAAATTTTCTGATATCTTTGTTGTAAATGGTTGTGGTTTCCTGAATCAAATGAGCTGAGTTTTTAACTTGAATGATTTTCATGAAGTCCAATTTATCAGTTTTCTTGTTATGATTTTGTATCTGATATAAAAAATATTTGTCACCTAAGGGGTTAAAGATATTCTCCTACACTATTTTCTAGAATATTTATTGTTTACTTCTCAGATGTGGATTTGTAGTATACATGAAAAAAAAAACTTTTTACATGCAATGTAAGATAGGCGTTAATTGAGCGCCTGGGTGGCTCAGTGGGTTAAAGCCTCTGCCTTCGGTTCAGGTCATGATCTCAGGTCCTGAGATCCAGGCTTGCGACAGGCTCTCTGCTCATCAGGGAGCCTGCTTCCTCCTCTCTCTCTGCCCGCCTCTCTGCCTACTTGTGATGTCTCTCTCTGTCAAATAAATAAATAAGATCTTTAAAAAAAAAAAAAAAAAGATAGGCGTTAATTTTTTTTTCCCCAAATGGACATCCAATTAACCTAGAACTAATTCCTAACAAAGACTGTCCTCTTTACTGCATTGAAGTGGTGTTTTTCTCACAGAAATCAAGCAGCCATATATGTGTAGGTTTGTTTCTGAATTCTTTATTCTGTTCTATTAGTCTGTTTGCCTATTTTTGTAGCCATTCCACCTAACTTACCTATCATTTTACAACAAGTCTTTATATAGTGTAAGTTCTCTAGCTTTATTTTTCCTCCAGATGATCTTAGTTCTTCTTGCCCCACAGCATGTTATATACATTTAAGAATCAGCATGTCAATTTTTAAAAATCCTTGCGATTTTGAATGGAATCGCATTGATAGACCGACCTTAGGGAAGTGGACATTTCTACAAAACTAAGTCTTCTGATCTGCACTGTGTATCCTTCTTTTTATTAAGTCTTCTCTAATCTCCCTCAAAAAAATGTTTTGTAATTTAAGTGTGAAAGTCTTGTTGTTTCTGTGTACATAATCTTGAATATTAGACAATTTTAATCTATTATAAAGTATATGATTTTTAAAGCTTTATTTTTGCATTATTTGTGGATAGTATATAGAAACACAATTTTTATATTGACCCTGTATCCAGTGTCTTCACTGAATTAAGTTCTGACTTCTAATTATTTATCTATATATTTATTTGGATATTTTATTTATTTTTTAAGATTTTATTTATTTGACACAGAGAGAGCAAGCAAGCAAGACAGAGAGCAAACACAAGCAGGAGGAATGGCAGGTGGGGAGAAGCGGGTTCTCCGCTGAGCAAGGAGCCTAATGCAGGGCTTGATCCCATGACCCTGGGATCATGACCTGAGCCGAAACAGCCACTTAACTGACTGAGCCACCCAGGTTCCCACCTTCAGATATTTTAAAAACATGATCATGATGTGTCTAAATTTTAATAGTGAACACACTTGTCTCATTTCTAGCATCAAGAAGAAAGCTTTCAAAATTTCAGCATTAAATAGATACCCTTTATCATATTAAGGTCCCCGCTAATCTTCCTCGGCTGAGAATTTTAATAATGAACAAAGGCTCAATTTTTATGAAGTACTTTTTCCACATCTTTTAAGATGACTACATGATATATTTCCTTCCTTAGTCTTTGAATGCGGTGAATTTTAATGATTGATTCTCTAATGTTAAGCTAACCTTGCATTCCTGGCCTAAGCCTCATTTGGTCATGATATTCTCTTCATTGTATATGACTGGACTTGATTTTCTTTAGGTCTTTTGAGTCTATGTTAATGTGAAAAATTGTCCTATAATGTTCCTTTCTTGTTCTACACTTGTCAAGTTCTGGTACAGGGTTAGGTTGGCTTCAGAAAACAAGCTGAAAATTGTTCTTTTTGCCTCTAACCTCTAGAAGAGTTTGTGAATGATCCATCTGATCTCATCTTTAAGTGGTTGGGAGAATTCACTGATAAAGTTAGCTGGGGCTTATTGTTTTCTTGGTGGAAAGGTTTTTTATTGGTCAGGAGGAGAAACAAGAGAGAGACAACAGAAGCAGACCCATAGCTAATCCATATATTAAAGTTATTTGACACAGTCATTGACTGTAGTTAACATGTATCCCTTAAAACACATGGGAAAATAGAATTGCTGGTTTTGGTTTTTGGTTTTTGTTTTTTCTTGCACAGAACTGCAAGTTGTGTTTTTCAAGAAACTTATCCACTTCAATTTTCAAATTTACTAGTGTAGTAGCTTCATGATATCATATTATTTCTTATTGTCTCAAAGATCTGTAGAGATTTCATCTTCATTTCTCATATTGATCCCATATGTGTGTACTGGTACTGTGGTGCTCTCTCTTTTTTCTTCATGATCGCTCCTCCTGGGACTTTATCAATTCTCTCAGTCAATTCAAAGAAATGGATTCCAGCATTACTGATTTTTTTATGGTATGTTCATTTTGTTTTATTAATTTTTTTTAAGATTTTATTTTTTTGACAGAGAGAAACACAGCGAGAGAGGGAACACAAGCAGGCAGATTGAGAGAGGGAGAAGCAGGCTTCCCACCGAGCAGGGAGCCCAATGCGGGGCTCGATCCCAGATCTCCGGGATCATGACCTGAGCCGAAGGCAGTTGCTCAACCAACTGAGCCACCAGGTGCCCCTGTTTTATTAATTTTACATCTTATTTTTATTATTGTCTTCTTTCTACCATCTTGGGTTTAATTTGCCATTCCTTTCTTAAAATGGATGTTAAAACAACAGATTTTAATTCTTTCTTATTCTTTAATATGTACATTTTAAGGCTAAACATTTCTCTTGAAGCATAGCATTGGCTGTCTCCCACATGTTGATACAATTTATCTCTATTACCATTCCCTTCAAAATATTTGCTAATTTTTTATTTCTTCTTTGGGTCATTTGAGAATTAATTTACATATATTAAACTTCACAGTGGTCAGAGAATCTATTCTGTATTTAATATCAGTCCTTTGAAATGTGTTGAAACTTGCTTTATTGCTCAGCTGATAGTCTATTCTGGTAATTATTTTATAAAACTTAAAAAGAAAATGTATTCTGCAGTTATAGGGTTCAGTGATCTATAGATGTCAATTAGGAGGTTTGTTAGTTGTGTTTTTCAAATTTTCTGTAATTCTGCTAATATTTTATCTATTTACTTTATCCACTATTAAGAGGGCTCTGTTAAAATCTCCTATTTTGTTGGAAGACATCTCTATTATTTTCTTTCTTTTTCTTTTTTGCTTTATGATGAGGCTATTTAAAATTTATAATTGCTATGTCTTCCTTGTAAGTTGGCCCTTTTAACATTTTGAAATATCCCTATTAGTCTCCAGAATTGCTGTTTTTCCTTAAGTTTGTTTTGTTTGTATCAATATAGCTCCTACACTTATTTTGGTTAATGTTTCCTTGTATATTTTTTCCATCCTTTCACTTTTAATCTCTCTGTATCTGTATTTGTGGGGTCTCTACTATAGGCAACATTTAGTTGAATTTTGTGTTTATATGACAAACTTCATCTTTTGAGTAATGTACTTATATTTAAAATAATTACTGATGTATTTGATTTTTAAATCTTCTACCTTATTGTTTCTTTTCTAGTTGTCCCTTTCCCTCACTCGTCCTTTCTTTTTCCATTGTCTCCTTTTGGACTAACCAAGCATTTCTATTATTCTATTCTCCTTCTATATTAGTATTAGCTTGTTAATTATAAATTTTTTTTATTATTCTTGCAGTAGTTCTTCTAAAGGTAGTGATTCTCAAACTTTTGCATGCATCAGAGACATCTGGAAGGCTTTCCAAAATGTAGTTTTCAGATTTTATGCCTCACTGGGCTTGGGAGGAACCCAAGAAATTACATTGCTAACAAGTTTGCAGGTGATGCTTCTGCGACCAGTCCAAGATTCACACTTTGAGAAATATGTATCCTTGATTTATTAGTCTGTTGTACATTGATACTTTTACTATTTCCCAGAAAATTCAACAACCTGAGAATCCTTTCACTCCACTTACTCAAATTTCTATTTGTATGCTATAATTTTCATGCATTTTAATTCTATATTTAAACCCCAAAGACATGATTTTGTAGTTGTTGTTATCCACAATAAATATTCATCTAATTTATGCATTTACACTTGTACTGCTCTTTGTTTCTTCTTGCATTTGTGCACTTCCACTGAGATCGTTTAGTATTTGCTTAAAGAACTCCTTTCAATATTACTATTAGTGTGTCAGTTGGTAGCAAATTCTCTCAACTTGATTGTATAAAAAGGCTTCATTTTTTAAAAAAGATTTTTATTTATTTGAGAAGAGGGAGAGTGAGTGAGAGACAGCATGAGAGGGGAGAAGGTCAGAGGGAGAAGCAGACTTCCTGCAGAGCTGGGAGCCCAATGTGGGACTCGATCCCCCGACTCCGGGATCATGACCTGAGCCAAAGGCAATGGCTTAACCAACTGAGCAACCCAGGTGCCCAAAAGGCTTCACTTTATTTTTATTCTTTTACAGGATATTTTTGCTGGGTATAGAATTTCAGAATGGGGAATATTTTCTTTCAGCATGGTAAATCTGCAACTCCATTGCTATTTGTTTTGCTTGCTTATAGCATTTCTGTTGAAAGTTCAACTATAAGTCTTAGTGCTTGCTAATACTAAGACTTGTATTTCCCTTGAGGATGTTTTTTTCTTAAATGGCATCTTTTAAGGTTTTCGGGTTTTCTCTTTGTCTTTGATTTTAAGCAGGTTGACTATGATGTTCCTGGATATGGCTTTACTTGTATTTACTGTTTGGCCATCATTGTGTTAATTGAATTTGTAACTGGATGATTTTCATTAATTTTCAAAGTATCTCCTCTGAGATTGCTTCTGTCCTAATTGTCTCTCTCTCTTCTCTTTCTGAATTTATACTCACAGATGACTGGAACTTTTCACTATGTACCAGATGTTTCTTGTGCCCTTTATTGTGTGTTTTTCAGCCTTCTTCCTCTTTGTGGTTTTTCTAACCTAACCTGATGTTTTCTAACCTACACTTAAATTTTCCAATAACTTCTTTTAATCTGTCTAGTATTCTGTTAAGTCTATCTATTGAGTTATTTATTTCAGTTATGATAGTTTTCATTCAAGAAATTCCTTTTCATTCTTAATGAGAGATTCTACCTGTCTGGTGAAATTATCTATCTTGTCATCTACTTTTTGCACACATTAATCACAGTTAAAGGCAGTGCCAAATAATTTTAATATCTGGAATTACTGTGGGTCTGTCTCTATTCTATGTTTCTTTCTCTTGTTTTTCCCCCTGGCATGTCAAATGCTATTGAATTGAAAGCTGGACCTTATGTATAATAAATTATAGAGGATTTAGGTTATGTTCTCTTCCTTCATAGGGGTTTTAATTTTCTTCTAACTGGTAGTTAAAGTAGAAAAAAATCACCTTGTGTGAGGAGTAACTGAGATCATGCAAGACTTGATTTTTGGTTTTCATAAGGCCTGATTTATTCTTGCAGTGCATTTAATGTCAGGGTATAGCCTTTATAGGTCTTAATTGAAAGCCTCAATATTTATAAGGCCCTCTTGTTTCTTGTGTCCTGAATCCAGTAATTGTGCACTCAGCACTGTGACACTGCAGAAAAGTTCTGTGTTGCTTTATAATCTCTCTATGCTGTCCCACACAACTTAGAAATATTGGCAAATGCCTCAGTATGAAAGCAAGACAGAATATTGGCTCACTGACTTGCGGCTCTCTTTTCTCTGGGATCTTCCAAGTCCTTGCTGCCTTGGTAGACCTGAATTCTGATTTTTGCCTTGTTAGTGTCATGAGACTACCAAAATCTCTGAGTCGGTACTTTCTGCTCTGTCTCTCAGTCCTATTCTACTTATAAATCAACAAACATATTAAAAATAAAAGCACCATAAAATATCAAGCCTGACTTTTCTCTGGGATTCTGGCCCCACAAACCCTCCTGCTTTGATTATTCTCCAGTGCCTTCAAGGAGTTACTGATCTTTTATTAGATCAGTTGTATTAGTTATGTTATATTAGCTTTGTTGGGAAATACATTGTCATGCAAGCTATTCATAGTCAGAAATGGAAGCTGATTGGTTGTTGTGTTTAAATCCTCCAGGTGGCTCTAAAATGTGATCCTGCTTAGGAACCACTGCCTTAACTTATTACACTCTCCTGCACATGTAATTTCCTCTGCCAAGAACATTGCTTCATATCCTCTGCCTGTCTAACCTCTAGCAGAAGCCCTCCCTTACCTAAGGACAGATTGGGTTAGTGGCCATTCTGCCTATGCCTATAAAACTCTATGTCAACTTTGTTTTATCACTTATCCCACCATCTTCTACTCTGCTTTTGCATTTGTCTTATCTAGCAGACTGTGAGTTCCTTGTGGATTGAGGCCATCTTATTTTTTGGTTGCATCTTATAAGTATTTGAATAAATGACTTTAAATATCATAGTGCTCTTTAGTCCTCATTGTTCCCAAACAATGGTCCTCTCTCTCCCTCTTCAATCCCATGGAATAGCTTTTGGATTCATCCCAACACATTTGTGATCCTCTGAGACTAATTTAACTCCTCACCTTCCTGGATTTAATCAGTATGAAGCATTTCTAATCCTGTTACCAACCTTAAATAACTTTCATGCTTCCCCTTTCATTTTCCTTATATGCCTGGCATTATCTTTATGCCAAATAGATATGTGTATTTTTTGGGGGGGTGTATTTATTCAATCAGTTAGTAACCACGTATTGAGCAACTAATATATGCACTGGCCAGGGGTGGAAGGGGCAGCTGATTTCATTATTTAAAGCTCAGCTCAAAGGTTACTAACCTTTGAGAAATTTCTTTCTAGGTATGCTATTTTGTGGGATGGTAGTGTTCCTTGTGCAGAGTTCATGGCCTTTTGGAAAGTGAAATAGCCCCATCTTTCCACCGGGAAAGGGCCAGAGATTGCTTCCTGCATTACACCAGTTATTTGGCTAACTGCTGAAATAGTGATATCACACTGGGATTTTCCTAGATATATGCTAGGGTAATGGTGTGGGGGGGCAGGGATCAAACTTGCTGACAACCAAAGAAAAATGTCTTCCCACCAGAGCAGCTGTTGCTAAGTTAATGTGTGTCCTGTCGGTGAGAAAATAGGACCCTTCCTTAGAATGTCTCTTGTTTATTTATTTGATTGCTTGCCTGTTCCAGCACTGATTAGCTTGTTTTACAAGTGCATAGTTTGTAAGGTGTGCATGTGTGTGTATGTGTGCGCACGTGCACATTACAGGTGCAGAGGGAATGAGAGACAGAATGTCTTTCTCGTCGTCGTGACTCCAGTGAGGCTCCATCAGTGTCCTCACTACATTTTCTCCAAGGCTATTGGAAGAGTGCTGTCAGCAGTCTAAATGGCTTATTTAGACCATCTAGCCTCTTGCTCTTTTTGTCAAGCATCTTTTTTGATTCCATAAGAAAGAAAATGTGGATCTTGAGACCACTCCACGACGATCTTCCAAAGGTCAAACTTGGATTCAGTAAAGAAATCCTGGCAGGGAGAGCAACATGATTTCAAAACGAAGGGTACAAGCAGTTTGTATTTCTCTTCCCAGAAAGCAAGAAACATATTTTATTTTCCTTTCTATTTCCCATGGTACCCACTTCAGTGGTTTCCACCCCCCGCCAAAAAAAACTGGGGGAAACAAATCCAAATAACAATAAAGAGCAAGATAGACTGTCATCTGCCAAAAGAGGAGGAGGGCTGACTCTGGCCAGAAATAGGGGAGTGTATTAACATGAGCACTTGCACTCCTTTCAGGCCTGACAGTGACAAGAGCATGACCCAGATTCCCTTTCAGACTTCACTTATTGTTCTCCTACTTAATTCTTTGTATTTCCATTTTTTTTTTTGTAGATCAACGCCAATAGTCATATTTAAGACTAATAATTATCTATGACTGCAAGCGTAAGACACCATTGAATGAAAAAAAAAATTCTCCTTACTCAAACATGTGAGAAACTCTAACTTTTAGAATCTGCTGATTGAGAAAAAAAGTATCATAAAACCAACTATGAATTTCAACATATTTAAATCAGTATAATATCTATGCATATTTCAAACTCAGCATAAACCTTTGTGCCTGTGACATTATGCATAAACTACAGATAATATTTGATATATGAATTTTTGCACACCCTTTGAAATAATTCCCACCCTTTGTTCCTTGATCCTCTCCCTCCATCCCTCTGTTCACACTTCCTTAAGGATCTCATCTCCTTTGCTTTTATGCTTGACTTCTTCTACCTCCTTTGCCTGGCCTGCTTTGATTGTTTCTTTCCAATAGACCTTGTTTAGTCACCAAATTATTTCCTGTATCCTTCAAGACCTCTCAAACTCCATTGGCCTCATGCAAACTTGGCCCTACTCCTGGTCAACAGTATCTTTCACTCACCCTGAACCAACTAAACATAACAAATGGTCTTAAATTGTCTTCTTTGTTTGACTGTTTACCTGTTCTGGCTCCAGTTGGCTTTGTTTTACAAGCACAAGTTTTTCAAGAATCCAGCAGTCAATATGTGAGACCTCCAGTTATAACTATATCCATCCTTTGCGAAGAACTCAGGTCTGGGCCTTGCAGCTTGGAGGAGTCCATAAATATTTGTTAGGAAGAATGACATTTTGAAGTGGGTGCCACTTGTATTCTCAGGTGTCCACTATTTACAGATTCTAGCTAATTTATGCAAATTAGGTGAGAAAATTTTGGGACTTATAAGAGGACCGCACTGGCCTTACTGTCTAGGCCATCACTAGGCTAAGCAAGAAGGAAGAATCAGATAATGACAGGCTGAACTTTGCCATCCTGACATCTTCTGTCTTCATTCGTATAGTTTTGTGTAGTATCAGGAGACCCACAGTTGATAATCACCTGTTAGTTGTAGGTCTTTGAAGAGAACTTTCAGCTTCTTTGAGCCACAAATTTCCAATCAGAAAAGGTACCCAACTTCATTTGTCAATGGGAAAATGAGAATTTATATCCACGGCCCAATACACTAGACCCACCAAAAGGGTTAAAGTGACAGAGGCTATAGCAAGTAACGAGGAAGCTGTGGAGAAGCCAGACTTTACATATATTACAGGGAGAGTAAATTAGTACAACCACTTTAGAAAGCTGATACTGTAGCTGATCCAGTAATTCTATTCTTAGGGATATACTCAAGAGAACTGAGCACACAGGTCCACCAAAAGACGTGTCTAAGAATATTCAGAGAAACACTATTCATATTATCTGTAAATTGGAAACATCCCAAATGCCCACCAACAATAGGATGAATATAGTGATCTATGCAACACCATAGACATTTATTTGGAATGACTGAACTTGAAATGCAAGCCAGGGTATGAATGGAAAAGAAGTGAGACACGAAAGAGCACATAGTATGTGGTTTTATTTACATACAGCAGAAAACAGATAAAACTGATCAGTGGTATTAGAAGTCAGAATAGTGGCTTCAGCCTTTTCTGTGTGTCATCTGTCAAATGATACAGTAGAGTCGGAACAGCGGCTGGAAGAGCACAAGAGGACAGGGCACGGCGATTGTTCTGATCTTGAATTGGCTACTGACTCCATGAGCGCGCTCAAGTTAAAATGTACTGAGTTGCTGCTTATGATTATATACTTTTCTATGTTATACTTTAACAAAAAATTGAATGAAGTATGCCATAATAACATCAATAGCAACAAAATTAAGGCAGCTAAAACTTCTTCAAAACTGTCAGCAGTTGAGGAGGGAAAAAAATGAGCTAGTACAAGTCCACCCAGGTTTTACTGTAAGTATGTTGGCCCACTCAAGGCTGAGTCCAAAAGGGCCATTTCTTTCTTCCCAGGTTCCACTGCCAACCTGGTCACTTTTGCACCTGCTCTGGGGGCTCATCACCTCTCAAACCTGTGTCTGCTCTGCCTTGGAAAGCAGCACATCAGAAATGTGAAAGCAGAAATCCTCCACGCTAAGCATTTTCTGTGGGTCAGACAAGAGTTAATTTAGTTAACATCATTTCACTGTATCTTTCCAATCACTCCACAAGAAGTCTCTGCTTTACAGATGAGGAAAGTGATACATGGAAAGATTAAGGTATAGTAAGACTTACACCCACTCTCTTAATCAGCAGGCTTTTTGTCTCTAAATCAGGTTACAACACAGTGTTTGGATTGATGTCATGTTGACCTCACTTATGTGGCTTCCTGGACTTAACTTTGGTTGGGTTTTGCCCATATGTCTTCCTGACCCTTAATGTGTGTGCTGCCTATCTGGTACTGATATCCTACATGTTTCTGACCTCCAGTAATAGCAAAACTTCAGACTCCTGGCCAAACAACCAGGATACCTGCATACTTCCAGACAATTTACTGGGTATTCTTATCCCAGCATACATCTGGTGGCCTCTGTTTATAGATTTGGAATTGATAAGACTCAAGATACCAAGAAAGAACCAGATAAACAGGGGTCATACTCTAAAAGAAGGTCTAGGGGTCCTACAGGAAGCTCCAAGTTTAAAACTGCAAATCTCTCTGGGGTTTTCATCCTTTATGACTGAGTCCACAGAGAAAGTCGACTCAGAGTTGGAGACCAACCCTTGCCAAATATTTTAAGAAAAAAACAAGAAAAGAAAGAGAAAGAAGAGTGAAAGAGTGAAAGAGAAAAAGAGATGAAAGAAAGAAAGAAAGAGAGAAAGGAAAGAAAGAGAGAAAGGAAAGAAAGAAAGAAAGAAAGAAAGAAAGAAAGAAAGAAAGAAAGAAAGAAAGAAAGAAAGAAAGAAAAAGAAAGAGGGAGGAAAGGAAAGAGAGAAAGAAAGAGGGAGGAAGGGAGGGAGGAAGGAAGAAAGGGAAAGAAAGAAGAGAAGGGAAGGGAAGGGAAGGAAAGGGAAAGACAAAAGAAAAGTTCTCAAGTGTTCCTGTTTTTGGCTTTTAGCTGCATGGTATTTCAAAGATTTCTTGTTCTTCTTAAAATCTGTTAGCAATCCCCAAATCTACAAACAGGCTTTAGAAGACAAGGATAGGGAGAGTAGTGAGAAAGATTGTTTCAGAAGCAATCCCTCTGTGAGGAAAAGCCGAAACCTAAATTGGATACAGCTGAAAATATCTCAATCCTGTAAGATTAGTCTTGACACCAGCCCTGCAGCAGAAGCATTCTGTGTGTTAAAGGAATTACTCCAAAGGTTTTTCCTTTCTTATTGCCCATTTATTTTTCTGAAAAGTCCTCTTCTGAAGCCCTGTGTTTTACACTAATGCAAAGCCTTTTGGATTATTGTCCTAAATGGATTCCAACAGGAGACATTTTGCTGGGGACCACGATTAAACAGGCTCTCTTGAATTTAGTCTGGCCTGAGCCAGGGAAAGTATCAATACTCCAGGAATACCCAACCCCAGCCAAGGACTCTGGGTGGCCACAGCAACACATACGCACATACAAACACCTGCATCAAAACTGAACAGGCCCAATCAAATCAGTGTTTTGCCCTCAGAGCAGTCCTGAGTTTCTATTTCACCTCTTTGGGTTTTTAATGGTCCAACACCCAATCCCTCACCACTTCCTCTTTGAAGTTACTCCAAATTTCAGGGTTTTGTAGACAGTAATGATGTTTGCTGGGTCCTCATCCAAGCCAATGGAATAATCCACCCATTCTCATTCTCAAGAGTCTCTGTTCTCATCTCATCTCTGTTTGTACATCAGTTTTTCAGATTTATAAAATGGCAACAAGCTAAAATGGGTGTGAATGGAAAATGAGGGAAGTCGAACTTCAGTAGACTAGGATGTTTGCTCTTCAAAGAAATTCTGGGTCATACAGGATGCCTTACAACCAGGTGGGCCATAGGACAACAAGGAATGAAGGGACACTGTCTGGGGACCCAGGCAAACCGAAACCCTTCATAGGGCTTAGTCCCCCAAAATGTTGGTTCACTTCTTCTCTACACCAAAAAATAACTTAAGTTCACAAAACTACTCAGAGCTAATCTGAACTCTCCTCTTTGTTCCAGCCATCTACAGTTGTTGTACTCTGCCAAGAGGCCTCTTCCTCGGGCACACTCTTCAGGAGAATCATACCATCTATGGGCATAATGGTCCTTTTTCATGAGAAGTATTTCATTTTAATAAAAATGTGTACCACCATATTTAATCAATCAGGCTGATTGACAATGGCAATGCTTGAGTCTTGCAGCAGATGCTGTTGCTACCTCATTCTTATTCCAGTTTCATTTCTCAATCAAATCCATGTGTAAAAAACATAATGTGCTGCCAACACAATGTAATAAAACCTCAGCTGAAATGCACACCAGCACGACAGAAACTGATAACTCAAAGTATGGGAAAAGTTAACTTTAGAAAAATCACTTCTGACACCCGTGTATTCAAGTTTTATGGACAAGAGAGGCACTGCCTCACTATAGCTAACATGAATGGGCCAAATTCATGGATTTGTCCTGAAACAGAAAATAATAATCTCCAAAGCAACCTTTTCAAAAAGCTGGCAGAAGGATCCTTTTTAAACAGCCCAGAAATCATCCTTAAAATTGGCTGACTTTGTTTGAGATGCACCATTTGTGTCACAGAGCAATAAATTAGTACTAGAGCAGCTTTTTTTTTTTTTAATGGTGGTGCAGACTGGTTAAAGATGATGTATCACTGGTTGTCACAGACCGAACCAGCAGTTTTCAAAGTTAATGATTCAGAGAGGAATAAAGGTAACCTAATTATAGCAGTACAGGGACAGAACCCAGTTACTGTACTCAAATTCTGAACGCCTCCACATTTCAGACGGGGGGAATGGCATGTACTTCTGCAGGACCGTATTCTTAAAAAAGCCAGTTAGGGAGCAGACATGGAGTGCCTGAAAGGGGAATGGGTCTATCATCCAGAGACCCATCAGCATACTGGGTCGCCTAGTGTTCCTCCCCACCCCCAACCTCTGCCAATCCGTGTCTACTTAGAATCTCAACTGTGACCTTATTTGGAAATAGGTTCTTTGCAGATGTGATTAGTTAAGACGAAGTCAGACTGGATTAGGGTGGGCTTTATACCCAATGGCTGGTATCCTTGAAGAACGCCAGGTGAAGACACAGATACAGACACCAAAGGAAAAATAGCTATGTGAAGACCAAGGCAGCAATTATAGTGATTCAGCTATAAGCCAGGAATTTCCAAGGATTTCCAGCAGCCACTAGAAGCTAGGAAAAGGCAAAGAATGCATTACACGATACAGTAAAGCCATCATTTGAATGATAATGTGGGAGCAAATTCCTCCAAGTTCACTTATAATTGGGCACAATATGACCAAATAGTCCGCATCATAACATGATTTGGCATCACACAATGGTTATAGTCACAGGTAATAGTTAGCAATGAAATGCAGGAAGTCACCAGAAGAAACAAAAAACAAACAAACAGAAAACCCTTTTATTTTCTTTTTTCTTTTTTTGACTAATGGGAGACTTTCAAGGGGGCACTCAACACGGGAATTGTTCCTGCCCACGGCTAGGGAGTTCTACAAAATCTCTCTAGGCCCACGCACCAGCAGACTCCTCTGGACCACTGCAGCAGGTAGCGGGATTTTCGGAATTCGCTCAGCACCGCGCAGGACTGATTGGAGCAATCCCAGTGAGAGTTTGGGATCATAGCAGACGAATGCATTCTCAATGCAGATCCCAAGCAATTACGGTGGGATAAGAAGCCTGTGCAATAAGCATATCAATCTTTGCAGAAGGAGGTGACCGCCCCTGTGGAGTGCCCTGGATGCACGCTGAATAAGGAAGAAAATCCAGGAGAGGCACACTAGGAATTACACAGGACCCCGTGAGGCACAGTGGACGGTTCACTCCAAGACCCTGTTATTGTATCTGCATCTAGTTACTGCTTGGGAGTGCTTGTCTCAAGGTCATCGTTAGTAATCCATCCAGGGTTCCTCCACAGTATGGGTTTGATTGATTCCCCTTGACTCAGTATTTCCCCTGACTTTACAAAGTCCTCAGAAAAGAAGCCTTTTGGATGCTGTGAAAGCAAAACATCTGGTGCACAGTCCTAATGGGTAATGATAACCACAGTCAAGATACCCACAGCTCAAGTAAAGAGACCTTTTATAGAAGAATTCAGCCTAAATGAGACCTTTTGCTGAGTTAGGAAGTAGGAATGTGATCCCCTAGAAAAGAGAATGAATCCATAGGTCATGGGGAAAATCTACAAACCAGCAATGAATCCATAGTCCTTTTATGCACTGTCTGATCACCCAGAAAATCATAGATATATTTCAGTATTTATATATATTTATATTCTCCCATCTCAAAGAGACTTATGCACACACACTTTTACTCGGCTAGGCACTGAATAGGGTACTTTGGACTTCCTCAGAAATTTGATAGTGCTAATTTGTCTTCAACCTCTTTCCAAGCTCCCGCTGTGCCCAGCGCTTAGAATAAGCATCCATCCACCTGAAGACTGCCTCAACCCTCAACCCGTGGGGAAAAAATGGGTCAGTGTATGAAGAGCCTTTAGCTCACAAACCAGCAGAATTTTCTAAAGATTTTTTTTTTTAAGATTTTATTTATTTGACAGAGAGAAACACAGCCAGAGAGGGAACACAAGCAGGGGGAGTGAGAGAGGGAGAAGCAGGCTTCCTGCCAAGCAGGGAGCCCGACGTGGGACTCGATCCCAGGTCTCCAGGATCATGACCCGAGCCAAAGGCAGTCACTTAAACAACTGAGCCACCCAGGTGCCCCAACCAGCAGAATTTTCAAATACATGTTGGTTGTCCAATGCTCAAGGGCTGAGACTCCAGACCCCCTGAAGTAACGTCAGGTGGTATCAAGGCCTCCCAGCTTCCAATTTCTTGGGTCCCATAGCCCTATTATTCAGTACACTGGTTAGCCCTGGATATAGGACAAATTTTAACACAACTGAGACCTTTGGCTAGCATTCACTTGCCTGTCTCAGCCCTCAGGTTCTTAAATTATGGCAACCATCAGCACACATTCCTCCCCTCCCCCCCCACACACTGTTCAAAAATTGCTTGGATCATTTTGTTGGCTTCTTGTGCCCCTTGTGATCAGACTTGCCCTTGGGTATCATCCTCTACTCCACATTTCAGGAACTAGACCTGTCTAACCATAGCCTTTGATCACCTAAGCATAACTGGTATGAGAAGACTGCCTCCACGTTCCATTTGCCTAAACTTCTCGCAATCCCAAAGGGATGACCAAACCTCCAGAGGAACAGCCCAGGAAACTTTGTCCTAGCTGAGCTTTGGTGGGAAGGAAGAAGGTCTAATTCAGCAGCCAAAGAGATAAAACCTAGAGCCAGAGGTTTAACCAATAGCTCAGGTTAGAATAGAATCAAGGTTCACAACCACACAGAATAGACCAGAACACCAGGCAAATCTGAACAAACATGACCAGGGTGCTTTCTATCTCTCACCTCCCTATAAGACGCTGGGCATAGGTACACAGAAGATTCACTCTGGCTTCCAACTTAGGAGCATGCATGAGAGCTGTGCCCTGCCACACAGACATTGTCTAGGGAGCCCGCCATTGGCCTGGTAGGATCTTGTCAAATAAGAGTGAAGGAGAGAGTGTAATGGGCAGACTGCTGGGCTGGGATCCTCAATTCAAATCACGTAGTCTGTCGCCTTGGTCAACTGGCTTAGCTTTCTCCTCTAGGAAAGAGGGTATTTGTCCAAGTAAAATTGTGAGGTGGATGAACTCAGCACTGGGGTTTGACAGACCCAATAATGCACTTCAACTCTGTCCTATCCTAGCTGAGTATCTTGGGATTAAACAAAATTTCTGAGTTACAGTTTCCTCATCTGTAAAAATGGGGTCATAAACCAACTGAATGAGTCATGCGTATGAAGCTTCTGGCTTCGCACAGTAGGCACTTACTAATGACAGCTACCATTATTACCAACCTCACAGGGATCATTATCATAAATAGCAACGAGCACAATGTATGGTGGGTGGTTATAAAGCAGTGCGTTTCATTTTGTACGTCAGTGTGAATGTCATCCTCTTTATGTTGGGTGTCATGGAAAATTATATACCTCTTCAAAAGCTTCTCTTAGTGCTTACAAACAAACGAACAAAACACAAAAGGACCTCCTCTTGGGAGTCTTTTATTCATAATACATTTATAACCCCATTTAAGATCTGCCCTATGGGGCACTTGGATGGCTCAGTTGGTAAGCATCCGCCGTCAGCTCAGGCTATGCGTGCATCAGGCTCCCTGCTTGGAGGGACGCCTGCTTCTCCCTCTCTCACACCCCCTACTTGTGTTCCCTCTCTCACCGTGTTTCTCTCTGTCAAATAAATAAAATCTTTTTTTTTTTAAAAGACCTGCCTTATCACATGGTTTGACCACAAAATGCATAATTCATTCTGATCTAAAAAAATATATTCAAAGTAGCATTTAGCTATATTAAAAAATATATAATATGCCTTAAAAGACTAAAGTTTCCCCCACTGAGGCAACGAAGGAAGGAAGGAAGGAAGGAAGGAAGGAAGGAAGGAAGGAAGGAAGGAAGGAAGGAGAGGGAAGGCATGGAATCCAAAGTGAAGTTCAAACCAGAACCTCCCAGAAATGTTCATCAGTAAGTATCTTCAGAATAAGGGTGTAACTTTCAGGACACTTGTTTTAAAGGTCAACATTATTTAAATGTACACAATTATTTACATTTATTTAAAAAGTCAGTCTGGGAGCGCTTAGGTGGCTCAGTTGTTAAGCGTCTGCCTTCGGCTCAGGTCATGATCCCGGAGACCCGGGATCAAGCCCCACATCGGGCTCCCTGCTCGGCAGGAAGCCTGCTTCTCCCTCTCTCACTCCCCCTGCTTGTGTTCCCTCTCTAGCTGTGTTTCTCTTTGTCAAATAAATAAATAAAATCTTTAAAAAATAATAAAAATGAAAGTAAAAAATAAAAAGTCAATTTGCATTAATATCTGTATCTCTAAGATAATGTATAGAAAAATGGAGTGCACAAATGTGTAAATTATTCCATTTATTTTTTGACTGAACATACATATTATCAACTTCCTTATACTGTTTCTTAATTAGTCATTTATTTTACTTATTCATTTATTTATTCTTAAAGTAGGCTCCATGCCCACCATGGGGCTTGAACTCAGCACCCTGAGATCAAGAGTTGCATGCTCTACTGACTGAGCCAGTGGTTAATCATTCATTCATTCATGCATTCATTCATTCATTTGTTCAACAGATATTTACTGAAGACCCACTATGTCACCTACAATACAACACTGCCAAGTAAAAGCTCAGAATAAATAACTTCCAGCCCGGAAAAGTTCCTCATCAAAAATACATGCTTTTGGTTGGTTTTGGTTTTGTTTTTCCATAAAATGACTCAGAAGTTTTAAAGACATCACAGTCAAAGCCTTGAGGTGACACTCTCTGAGTGCATGCCCTGGACTGCCTAAGTGATATTTCAGAGGCTTCTATTTCAAGATGGTGAACTGAGGCCAAGAATTTGTCTCCCCCCACCCCCAGATCCTTTCAAAATGATAAAATGGAATTTTCTAATGATAAAATCAATAATAGTTAAGAGAATAGGAGGAGCACCATCTCTGAAAAAGAAATTTTGGACAGATTTCAGGAAGACAGAATGCATTTGGCAGAATGTCAGTATGTCAACAGACAAGCCAGAGCAGAAGTATCTGTGGCCCAGAGTGCATGAGTGAGTGACAGTGGAGGACTGTGGAGAACGGGGTGACATCTTACAGGCAGGACTCAAGGCTGAACCCCAGCCCAGGAAAAAAACAAGTTTTTCCCTCTGAAGATATTAATTATTTTGTTTGGTGTGAGTACTGACATCCTAAAGTAAGTTTTTCTCTTTCAGGAACACACTAGAGAGAAGCTTGCCAGTTCATATGACAAGTCCCCCCCGACAGAAGGGACAGTACTGCTACTCTTTGTTCCTAAAAATCAGTTGAAACCTAAATATGAACAAATATTTAAAGGGAAAATATAAACACACATCATAAAACAGCATTTCTGTTTACTCATTCTTAAAAATTAATGGACAACTAAGAGACTTAAGGGGAAAAATAGAAAAGCACACTACAGGGGCGCCTGGGTGGCTCAGTTGGTTGGGCAACTGCCTTCGGCTCAGGTCATGATCGTGGAGACCCGGGATCGAGCCCCACATCAGGCTTCCTGCTTGGCGGGAAGCCTGCTTCTCCCTTTCTCGCTGCCCCTGCTTGTGTTCCCTCTCTAGCTGTGTTTCTCGCTGTCAAATAAATAAAATCTTAAAAAAAAAAAGAAGAAGAAAGAAAAGCACACTACATAGAATTCCAGAAAACAGAAACTTGAAAAGACTTCATATCCAGAAGGGAAAACCAGGAAACCAGGAATTTTTTTTCTTTCTTTAAATGAAAATGAGAGAATGGTGAATATTTCTGGGAAATTAAATTGCCCAAATTTTAAAAATAATAACTAAAAAAGAATTTTTCTTTAAAGATGTTATTTTTAAGTCATCTCTACACCCCACGTGGGGTTCCAATTCACAACTCTGAGATCAAGAGGTGCACACTTAACCAACTGAGTCAGCCAGGCACCACCAAAACTAAAAAAAATTTAATAGGAAGATTGGAAGAAGTAACTAAGGAAATTTCCTAAAACGTTGATCAGAATGACAGAGGAATCATGATAAGAGAATAAGAAGGAGGCATGAAGGATAAATGCAGGAGGTTTAATAGCCAGTTAAAGAAGTTCAGAAAGCAATAAGAAAGTAGGGAAGAGAGTTATCAAAGAGACAATACAAAGAGCTGAAGGAAAACATAAATATTGATCAGAATTAATTAAAAGAAGACTAAGCCCTTGACACACCATGATGAAATATCAAATCACCCAGGACAGAGTTTCTGAGATCTCAGTGGGGGTGGGGAGGACTGTAAACCAGGAACTGTAAGGGAATTTGAATCAAAATGGATCAGACTTCTCATCAGCATTGAAGGATCCTAGAAGATATGGACTTCAGAATACAAAGGTAAAATTATTTTGGACCTAGACTTCTATGTCCAGCTTAAAAATGAGAAAAAGAACATTGCTTTAGACCTTCATGTGTTCAGCGTCTTTTGCCTCACACATCCATTTTCTTCAAAAGAAATTTACTTAAGGATATGCTCCCAGAAAAGAGAGTGAGGAGGGGCGAGTGGGCAAAACCAAGAAAGGAGGGAACTGTGGAACATAGAGAACTATAGAGGATTCCAGTGAAAAGGAGCCCCAGTTACAGAGTGGGACACAGGTCTTGAAAGCAATTGGAAAAGACCACCGAATTTCAAGAATATTGCCTTACGGAGGAAAAGTGCAAAGGATTCTCAGAAATTAATTAAATGACTACAGAGCTGGATGATATTTGGAACATGATAAGAATATGTGTTTTCCTCTTCATAAGGAAAAAAAAATCAAAACTTGAAATAAAATTTGTACAAGATAGTCATGGTCTAAATAGAAAACCACACAAGTAAAGCAAGTTTGAGAAGGAGGGAAAGTACATTCAACTCTGATGCCAGGAAGACTCCCTTTTGACTAGCAAAGCACCATGACACTGGGCCTGGAAAAGAGAAAAGTGCATGCTAATGGAAAAAAGTCTCTTCAACAGATTGCACTGGGAAAACTGGACAGCTACATGTAAAAGAATGAAATGCACCTCTTTCTTGCACCATACACAAAAATAAACTAAAAATGGATTAAAGATCTAAATGTGATACCAAAAATGACAAAAATCCCAGAAGAGAGCATAGGCAGTAATTTCTCTGACATCAGCCATAGCAACGTCTTTCTAGATTTGTCTCCTGAGGCAAGGGAAATAAAGGCAAAAATAAACTATTGGGACTGCATCAAAATAAAAAGCTCTGCACAGCAAAGGGAACAATCAACAAAAATAAAAGGCAATCTACTGAATGAGAGAAGATATTTGCAAATGATGTATCTAATAAAGGGTTAGTTATCCAAAATCTATAAAGAACTTATATGACTCGACACCCAAAAAACAAATTATCTGGTAAAAAATGGACAGAAGACATGAACAGACATTTCTCCAAAGAAAAGATACAGATGACCAACAGACACATGAGAAGATGCTCAATATCACTCATCACAAGAAAATGCAAATTAAAACCACAACAAGATATCACCTCACACCTGTCAGATGTGCTAAAATCAACAACATAAGAAACAACAGGTGTTGGTGAGGATGTGGAGAAAAAGGAACCCTCATGCACTGTTGGTGAATGAAAATTGGTGCAGTCACGCTGGAAAACAGTCTGGAGGTTCCTCAGACAGTTCAAAAAAGAACCACCCTACCATGCAGTAATTGCACTACTGGATATTTACCACAAAAATACAAAAACTCTGATTCAAAGGGATACATGCACCCCTATGTTTATTGTAGCTTTATTTGTAATAGCCAAATTATAGAAGCAGCTCAAGTCTTCATCAACAGATAAATGGATAAGATGTGAGATACATATATACAACGGAATATTATTCAGCCATAAAAAATGAAATCTTGCCATTTGCAACAACATGGATAGAGCTAGAGAGTATAATATTAAATGAAATGAGTCAATGAGAGAAAGACAAAAACTATAGGGTTTCACTCATGTGTGGAATTCAGGAAACAAAACAAATAAGCAAAGGAGAGAGAGAGAGACACTAAGAAACAGTCTTAACTATACAGAACAAACTCTAGTTACCAAAAGGGAGGTCAGTGGGGGATTGAGAAAGCAGGTGATGGGATTAAGAATATGCTCACCATCATAAGCCCTGAGTAACGTATAGAGATGTTGAATCACTGTATTATACACTTGAAACTAACATAACTCTGTATGTTAGCTATACTGGAATTAAAAGAAAAAAAATCAGAAAAAGGGAAAAATGCATGCTGCTTAGTTCTGCACTAGACAACACTGTCATAATGTAAATGATGGTTACTGCCTTTTAGTTTTTAGAAACATTCATAGATGGGGCACCTGGGTGGCTCAGTCCGTCAAGCATCTGCCTTCCACTCAGGTTATGATCTCGGGGTTCTGGGACTGAGCCCTGTGCCAGGCTCCCTGCTCAGCGGGGAGTCTGCTTCTCCCTCTACCCCTCACCCAGCTTGTGCCCTCTCTCACATCAATAAATAAATAAAATCTTAAAAAAAGACATAATCATAGACAAAGCATAGGAAACTGAGTGGTTACAAAGCAGAAGGTAACTATTATCCACAATGATAATGTAAAAAATTAAGAAGTAGCGACAGAAACAGGGGGAGGAAAAGGGGATTGAAATGGAATTGCTTTCATTTTGTAAAATGAAATATTAAGAGACACAGTTGAAAGCCACAGAATAAGAACTAGAAGTTTAAATATATCTTATTTAAAGCTATATGGCAACCAGTAGAGGAAGCTAAGAATACTACCACACCGATCAACAACTGGAAGGAGAGAAGAAGGGGAAGAAGGGATGCTATAAGTGACAGGGATCCTCATTCAACCGAGCAAGAGGCACCAATGATGTCTCGAGTCCATCGAGCCCTGATAGTGGCCTTCGCTTATTATTATGAAGTATTGGAAGAAATCATTCAAAATAAAACCAGAAAGTGTTTTGAGGTTCTTGCCTCTGTTTCTTGGGTGGAGGGGCAGGGAATGTCTGGGGCAAGGATTTTTCATCCTCATCATAAATACCTTCTGACTTGTTCGCTATTACTACATAATACATATTTTTCAGAGTTAAAACCCACCCACTTGACATCAGTGCTCTAGGCAGGGTCCTGGCAGGAAACAGATGGCATGTTCAACCTGAGCAATTGAGCAGAACTTCCCAAGACTATTTGTAATTGCATGGGCAGGGGCCTCAGAGAAACTTGCAAGGTGCAGCCTGCCAACCCTGCACAGATTCAAAGGGTTGCAAGAGTCTGCTGAACTCGGGAGACGGTGGGGTGGCTGTATGGAGACGGCTGTGTATACTGTGATTTATTCATTTATTAGAGAGAGAGAATGAGTGCGTGTGCACATGGGGGTGGGGCAGAGGGAGAGAGAGAGAGAGAGAATCCCGAGCAGACTCCCAGCTGATCTGGAACCCGACGTGGGGCTCTATCACACCACCCTGAGATAAGACCCGAGCCGAAACCAAGAGTCAGACGCTTAACTGACTGAGCCACCCAGGCGCCCCGTGTATATTGCGATTTATAACAAGAAACAGATGTTCAGTCTTTGTACCCGTTTCTGACACAGAACTCCTAAAACCCCAGGAATTTCCCAAGGGATAAGAGCAGTAAAGATGACCCGAGTCACAACAAACCCCTCTCAGCCCTTCCAACAACACCCGAGTTAGGCTGCGGGGGTGACTTTTGGAAAGCTCTTGAGGATGAGGGGACTGTTGCCAGGAGAGCCAACCATGTGGTTAGAAAGTAGGAACTTTCAGTCTCAACCTGCTGACCTTTGTGGGGGGTGGGGAGGGTACCTGGAGGTTGGTAGCCAATGGCCAGTTTTTTAATCAATCATGCTTATGTAACGAAGCCTCCATGAAAACCTAAGCAGACAAGTGTGGAGAGATTTCCGGGAGGTGGGTTTGTGCAAGGTGCTGGGAAAGCCTGGAAACTTCACACCCCTTTCTCCTCACACCTCACTCTACACATGTCTTCCATCTGGCTCTTCCTGAATCATATCATTTATAATAAACTTTAGTCAGTAAAATGTTTCTCTGAATTTCTCTGAATCTAGCAAATTAATCAAACCCAAAGAGGAGCTTGTTAGAAGCTCTGGTCTAGAGCTGATGGGCAAGATCACGGGTCATAGCTTTGAACTTTCAGTTAGCATCTGAAGTAGGAGGAAGGACAGTCTTGTAGGACTGAGCCCTTAACCTGTGGGACCCAATGCTATCTCCAGGAAAGAGTCAGAATTCAGCTAAATTGTTGGAGAATTGCTTGGTGTGGGGGGAAAAAAGCTTGCACACTGGAATTGGTGTCAGAATCCAGGCCTGTCTGACCAGAGGTGAGGCCTTTGATAGAAGATCCAGCCAACCTGCTCCAGGAGGGGGCAAGGAAATCAGTAACTTTTTTATTTATTTATTCTCCTTTTACTCCCTTATCTCCAGATGGTGCCTCTTAATGGTCAAACCCAAGCCAAAATCTAGAACCATGCTGTCCAGGGACAGGAGACACTAATAGATATTTAAACTCATTAAAATTTAAAATTTAGGTCCTTTGTCATATTAGCCCCAGTGCGAGTGCTCAGTAGCCATATATGGCCAGTGGCTCTCCTACTGGACAGACAGATGCAAAGTATTCCCTCCATCCCAAAGTTCTACCTGGACAAGCTTGACAAAGGGCAAGAGAGGGCCACTGTCCACGAAGGTCAGCCTCGTGGGCAAGGAGCAGAGCAGGGAAGGCCCAGGAGTGGATCTAGAGGGACATATGGAGACATACAGAATGTTTCGCCTTTCCAAAAGCATGTCTCCTAAGATACTCTAAAAAATCTAATAAAATTTGGGGGTCAAGGGGCAGCCAATGGTCATATAAATTTGACAAACTCTACACACTATTTTGTTCCCTTGAAGACTCAAGATATAGATCAGCCTAGTAATAGCTGTAAGAAATCCTGGAAATCTGTTTAACACTATTTAAAAACAAGTGTTTTCTGAACTCTTTTGGCTAAGAAAACTTTTTTTTGTATTGGAAGAATTACAACACCTATTACAAAGTTCCTTTTATATTGGATATTTATCAATTTTGGACTTCCAAGATCCTATGAAGCCTCCTTATTTGGGGTGGGAGATCCCAGATGGGATAAGAAGGGGGGCCCCATCTGCCCAACACAAAAAGCTGACCAGTGGCTAAGAGGCTTTCAACCAGCGACTGGGGAGAGATCGCCAGATGCCCCCCAATCACAGTGGTGGTGGGGTGGGGGGAGAAACCGTGCCCAGATCTCCAGCTCTGGGAAACATACTTGACTGACAGACCCAGCTGGCGCCCTTCCGACCCACCCTTGTGTTCCTGCCATGCTGCCCCTGGGTGGCTCCCAGCCAAAGACTGAGCAAAGCAGGACATTCATGCAGTCCCCTTCCTACAGACACCAGAGGCTAAAAACACCTTTGGCTGGAGGATTCCTCACTGTTCTTGTTTAGACTTTCTGAGGACAGCCCTGGGGGACACTCCTCCTTCCTCCATTCTCCCCTCCTCCTACCTCATTTCAGAGCTCTCAGACCCGTATCTCTGTCTGAAGACTCTGGCTTCCTGCCCTTTTTTTCTTCTTCGCAGGCATTCGCCCCCCCTTAATAAATCTTTTCCACGCATGTGCAATTCTGTGTTGATGTCTGCTTCTTAGAGGGCCTGAACCAACTTAACTCAGGATCTGAATCTTGAGTAGCGTCTCAAAGATGTGGAAACACATAGAAATAATTCAAGGCAGAGCTCGGCAACCTGGACAACTGTCAGACACATTTTTTTTTTTTTGGGGGGGGGGCAGGCCAGTCTAGGCTTGAAAGGTTAATAAACTTCCCAGCCCACTTAAAATCATCTGTCCTTTCACAGTGGTTAGCCCTGAAAACTGAACTCTTCACCCCAGTAGCCACGGCTAACATGTTCTGACCATTTCAGAAAGAGTCAGCGCCTTGTTTGTGGTCACAGCCGTGCCACGTACTTTCCGCATGATTGGACGGGGTGAGCAGCTCTGGCTGAGGCCAGTGAGACGGTATTCTGCAGAGGGCCGGACTTTGAGGAGAAGAAATGGATATTTTGAATACAAGGCACTGTTTCTGACTTATATCAATACCTACCATAGAGTTCGGGGTATACACTTATAAAAAGGCTCCTAAAGTGGTTTGCAGCCTTCAGAAAGAGTTAAACAGGTTTCCTTTTTTTCTCCTCTTTTGGAAAGTTGGGAAATACCGAGATGGGTCATAAGTGGTCCTTGCCTCTAGGGCGTGCACAGAGTAGAGAAGACACCAGAAAAAGGAAGACAGACAGAAATGCCACATGGTGGCACTGACTCGAGTCGAGGTGTCCTGAAAGGGCCAGCGAGGCCTCCGGGGGGCAATGACTCTGAAGCTGGGAGTTAAGCACTAGAGAAGTTTGCTGGACAAAATCGGGACTAGGAGAAGATGCTGACCCAATCTTAGTGACTGAAGTCCCCAAATTCCAAACGCGTGCACACTGATGTCAGACTGGCCAGTCTGAATCCATCTGTACACTTTGCTCCTCCAACAGAATGGACCCATCCCCCACTCTCTGTGCCTTAGCCTCTTCGCTGTGAAATGGGGCTAGACGTAGGTGTCTGACGGCGGGGCGCTGAGGACTAAATGAGCTGTCTTATGTGTAGACATTTTCGAGGCTGTAGGCAGTACTGTCTCTACAAACAGCCATTGCTCTGCTCATCGATGTTAGTGCTATTATTATTCGTTAATTCAGTGCCAGAGGCTCAGCAGGTGAATTAAACAGAGCCCTGCCCTCAAGATGATCTAATAATAGTGATTCGTGCTCATGCAGGCCTTATAATGTGCCACCTCCGTTCCCAGCACTCTATGTGTGTGAATTGTTTTACCCTCATGACAACCTGAGAAGCAAGTGCTATGGTTTCTTCTGTTGGCGGGTGGGAGACTGAAGCATGTTGTGTGTGGGTATGTGCGCGCACACACGCGTGCGTGTGCATAGGGGTAGGTACAGACTTGTGCAAGGACTTACAGCTGATGGGTGGGAGTGCCCAGATGTAAACCCAGGTGAATTGGCTCCAGACGACCCACTCTTCAGCACTGTCCCCTACACAGAGATGGACAGGTGAGAGGTGACCGTACTATGATGTCAATATAAGTTGAGTGAGGGCAGGGGATAGTCAGTGAAGGCTTCTTGGAGGAAACGGTCCGCGAGCTGAGTTCTGGTGAGGAGGTGGTAGAGGGTGTGCCTAGCAAGTGGAGGGTCCGAGTAAAAACCCTGAGGGGTAGGTGAGAGCAGAGCTTCTACCCTTCAGTGTGGGCCACGACAGCGGTGAAGGGGTGGGCAGGAGCAGGTCCTGAAGGCTTCGGGCACCACTAAGGAGACAGACTGTCCTCTGAGGGCAGCAGCGACTGTGTTGGAAGGCTCACTCTGACTACAGTGTGAAGGGCTAACTAGGAGGGGAGGGTGTGGGCAACCACTGAGGGCAGAGAGGCAGCTGGGGGGGCCACCACAGAGGCCCAGCTGCTGTTCCTGGTGACTACATGCCAGGCGTGCCAGCAGGGATAGAAAGAACAAGCACCATTCACATACAGCAAACAAAAAATGACAGAGAAAGCAGAAGAGAAATCGAGGACTGTGGGGTCCTGGCCCGCATCATGGGGTGGGTCAGGGCGGCACGTACCAGGACCTGAAGAGGAAGACCCGGGACCTTCCCTGTAGGAAGGGCACAGGAAGCAGAGCCCGGAGGTGACAGACCAAGGGTGAGCCGAGGGGAAGGAGAGAAAGGAGCGAGCACCTGCCCAAGAATCCAGGCAAGTTGAAGGGCTAAGGAGTTAGGTCAGACACCAAGAATCTGCTTCCACAGTCTTCTGGGTACCTAAACTCAGGTTTCAGTTTATATAAAGGCCATGCTTGTCCACGTGGTTCAAAAAGGCCTTGTTTCCAGTCTTATTTGTCCCCAGTCTTCCTTGCCAAGATTTCACACTTCACTTGCCCCACTCACGTAGAACTATTTAATGACTTTCTCAATATCTTCGTCGGCTTGTCACTGTTCCCTGCACAGGCACGCATAATAGGGTAAGGAGCAGGCTCTGCTGATGCGCATTTGTGTTGTGCCAGGACTGATAAATAAACCCATAAACGCACCCTTGCCGTCACCGATAATAATAGCAACTGTTCTCTGCTCCTATTTATTGAGCATCTATTATGCCTCAGGTCTTTCACTGAGTTTCACACACATGGCCAATAAACAGAGTAGGAATGACATTTCTCTTCTCCAGAGGGAGAAACGAAGGCTTGAGGTTAGGTGAACAGCTGAGGGTCACACAACGAATAATGAGCAGCACGACGTCTGTTTTCTATCCACCGAGGGCACAGTCCTTCGGCAGTCCTTTAAAATGTATTTGCATCTAACTGACATGATATCCCTGCTAAGATTCCTGGTGAGAGAGGAGCTGCATGCTGAAATAGAAGGAAGGGGGCAGAGCGTAGGGAACAAGGCTGGGTGGACTCGGGTTGGGGGATTACTGTTCCCAAGGCCAGTACTACAAGCTGTTACCGACCCTCTGTCAGTCCCGATGGCTCTTTCAGCAAAGAACAAGCACGTGGATGGGTTTTCATGTTTGTCACAGAGGTTTACCCAAAGAAATGGGTGGCTCAGTCGGTTAAGCGTCTGCCTTTGGCTCGGGTCATGATCTCTAGGTCCCGGGATGGAGTTCCACATCAGGCATCCTGCTCAGTGGGGAGTCTGCTTCTCCCTCTGCCTCTTCCCACTGCTTTTGCTCTCTTGTTCTCTCTCTCTCTCAAATGAATAAATGGAACATATGATGCAAAAATTCCTGGCTAGCTTTCTTTCAGGAACACAGCTTACAACTCCTTTGCTCACTCACAAAGTATTCACCAAGCACCCACGGAAAGCCAAGCATTGGGCTGGGTCCTTGAGACACAGTGGCCAACAAAACCAACTGCACTAGTATGAGACGGAGAGCAACAGCGGGTGCCCTTGCCCGAACCATCTCTGTGGGGGCGACCTGAACCATCAGAGCGCCCCAGGGAGGAGACAGAGTATCTTTTAGGCAGAGGGGCGGCTTGAGCAAAGGCCTCTTGGCGCCACGCTGTTTTCACCACCTCTGAGCACCTCTGTGTCTTGCAAACTCGGACTCACCCCCGAATACGCGGGCAGCTGGCCTGGCCTGAAGGCCGTTTGGGTGACCGAGCTTTTGGGTCTGGAGAAGCAGGTACGAACTGGTGGCCCAGCTCCTGCATCCCTGAAGCTGGCATAGGGCGGGTCCTCACTAAACACGGTGTGGATGTCTAAGGACAATGTCAGGAGCCTTTAAGTAGCCCTGGCCAGTGCTGCCCGTTGAACCACTTCATGGTTTGTTTTTGAGGAAGACAGATGGGAGGTCCGAGCTCTGCCACCATGACTGGATCGTATCACTTCCAGTTTTGTTTTTCCTCCTGTAGCAAATGATAAAGTCTGATCTGTCCTTTGGACTTGGGACATAACTTACAACTTATCAAAGTCCATAATTAGGGTTGTTTGTGCTGGAACAAGTCCGGCGTTTGCCTCCACTCTCTAATCAAGAAGGAGCAGAGAGAGCTCTTCTAGAAGGGACGTGACCAGTGCATTTGGTTTTTGTTTTAGTTGACTCATCAGTGATACTGTGACATAGTGTTGCTCTTGTCTGTAAGTCACTTGAAGCTTAAGTTTTTCAACAAGAACACAGTTCAAAGTGCACAGAATACAATGGCAGCTAAATAATATTTAACAATCATGGAGAATTTTGCTTTTGAAGGGGTAAAAGGATCACATGGTCTGAAAATGAAAATGATATAAAAAGATGTACATTGAGAACCCTGTCCCTGACTCATGCTTGTATCTGCCCCAGTTTTTACCCCTGTTCTCTGCCCCATGAGCCATTGGTTTCAACAATCTCTGATCTGCCCTTCCATTTTTTTTTAAGATTTTATTTATTTATTAGACGGAGAGAAACACAGCTAGAGAGGGAACACAAGCAGGGGGAGTGAGAGAGGGAGAAGCAGGCTTCCTGCCGAGCAGGGAGCCCGATGCGGGACTTGATCCCGGGTCTCCAGGATCATGACCTGAGCCGAAGGCAGTCGCTTAACCAACTGAGCCACCCAGGCGCCCCCCAATGTTTTTTTATGTGAGTTTGGATTCTCAAAAATGCATCTTCAAGCATCTATAAAAATGATCATATGATTTCTCTTCTTAGACCGATTTTTGATGAACTGTCCTTGCATTTTTAGACTAAGCTGCACCTGGTCATGAAGAATTATTCTTTTGGTATGTGGCTGAGTTGTGATTGCTAATATTTTATTTAGAATTTATGCATCAATATTCACGTATGAGATTCATCTATTGTTTCTTTTTTTTTTCTACAGCCTTTGTTACGGATGTTATCCTGGCAGGGTTTTAAAAAAAGTTGCCCTTCTTTATCTCTCCTCTGGAACAGTTAAAATGGTGTTGGGAACATCTATCCTTTAAAGGTTTGGCTAAATTTGCCCAGAAAACTTCTGGCTCTGGTGCTTTTTAAATATTAACTCCTTTATAATACTACCTAGCTTTTTCTATAAAGGTGGCTTATTTAGATGTTCTAGAGTTGGTTTCAGTAAACTATATTCTCCTGTAAAAATATCCATTTCCTTCAAATTTGCAAATTTAGATAAAGTTGCATAAAAATTTTTAAAATTTCCTTGCTTTCCGCATTATTTCTTCTTGCCATTTTGTTTGTTTGATATTTTGCCTTTGTTCTTTCTTCCTTGATGTCTGAGGTGGCTTATCTGTTTTACTGATTTTGCCCCAATGACCTCGGTATTCACTTATTCATTCCCCCATTATCTACCTCATTAATTTTTCTTATTTTAATCTTCTGCTTTCCTCTGCTTCACTTTGTTGTCCCTTTTTTTCTAAGTTTTTGAGTTGATCCTTAATTCCTTCTATTTCGTCCCTTTTATGTTTAAATAAATATTCCTTTTAAAGGCTATGACATCTCCCATGGGGGCTGCTTTAATTCAAGCCTGTAGATTCAAAATCTAGTAAGAGTTGTATTTTTATCATCACTGGTTTTTAGGAAGCCAGCAGTTTGAATTTGCACTTTTCCTTTACCTCAAAATTTGTTAAAATGATAAATTTCTTAAAATTCTCATTTTTTATCAATTTAAAATATGACTGCATTGTTTAGAGGAAATGCCCACATTACCTCTACTTTTTGAAACTTACTGTGATCTCACTTGTGATCAGTGGGTTTGACCAATTACTATAGCTGTTCCACAGAAATGCGTGGCAAAAATATGTCCTCTACCTTCAGGGCACACAGTCTGGTAT
Organism: Spilogale gracilis; assembly: GCA_004023965.1. Classification (NCBI taxonomy): domain Eukaryota; kingdom Metazoa; phylum Chordata; class Mammalia; order Carnivora; family Mephitidae; genus Spilogale; species Spilogale gracilis. Next base: position 166,515 of record PITA01001828.1, read on the forward strand.
ATATTCATTACATTTACCTTTATGATTCTGTTACTTAAGTCTTTTGTATCCTTATTCATTGTTGGTCCAACTGATCTGAGACAATGTCGCTGAGATGGAGAAAGGCTGGGATGTGGAAAGGCAGGGGAAGAGCCAGTTCCAGGGGAAGAGTGGGTATGGAAAAATCCTAAGGTCTGTTGGAGATGTCTGTTAGATCATCTCCAACCAAAAATCATGCTTGCCCAACACTAATTTGAAAATGTACATGCACCTCTATATTTACTGCACTGTTATCTACAAAAGCCAAAATATGGAAGCCACCCAAGTGTCCACTGACAGAATGAATAAAGATGTGACATGTATGTATGTGTGTGTATACGTATATCATACATGCACCTAACATAAACACACACACATATAATAGAATATTAGCCATAAAAAGGAAAGAGATCTTGCCATTTACAATAATATGGATGGAGCTAGAGGGTATTATACTAAGTAAAATAAGTCAGAGGAAGGTAAATACCATATGATTTGACTTATATGTGGAATCTTAAAAACAAAGCAAATGAACAAACAAACAAAAACAGAAACAGACCCATAAACACAGAGAAGCTGATAGCTGCCAGGGAGGAGAAGAAAAAATCACTCTTGCCATAAAGAAAAGAGTCCTATAAGATTGACCAAGGTCCATATTTTCTAACTTTTATTGGCACTACCTGACAGAAGTCAATCTTTTGTCTAATCAGATAATTTTGTATTGTTTCCTAATTTCTCTTAATTCCTACTTTAAAAAATGGAGGGCTCGAACTCACGACTATGAGATCAAGACCTGAGCCAAGATCAAGAGTCAGACACATGAGGCACCTGATGGCTCAGTCGGTTAAGCGTCTGACTCTTGATTTCAGCCTAGGTCATGATCTCAGGGTCATGAGATCGAGCCCCTCGAGCAGATCCACACTCAGTGGACTCTCTCCCTCTCCCTCTGCTCCTGTTCTAAATAAATAAATAAATAAACAAACAAATAAATAATTTTAAAAAGAATCAGACACTTAACTGGCTTAGCCACCCAGGCGCCCCTCCTAATTTTTTCATATATGAATTCCCCCTCCCCCACATCAAGTTAGAAAAATCAAGTCCTCTTTCACATTTCTGTGGTGGGTAAAACAAGATCCTATTGATGGCTTGGAGGGATTTTTAGATGGTGATGTTCCCAATAATACCATTTGAGCACTGACTCTGAGCCAAGCTCCCTTCTATGCACTTCGTATCCCTGAGGCTAATTAATCCTCACATCAACTCATGGCACCCACATTTTACAGATTCCATAAGGCAAGTGGAGGTAAAATAACTTCAAGTTGAAAGTGTGAGAGCAGGGCCAGGACCCCAAACTTAGTCACTCTGCTGCCTTGCTTCTTTCAGAGAAGGGCTCATCCCGTGGCTTCATTCTATTTGGGAGGAATTCGGATTCAAAGTGGCCGAGTCAGCCAGCAAACTGCTAGCAGAGCTGACACTAGACCCATGGGGTTTGGACCTTCATCCAGAGCCTTCCCACCACACAGCACTCACCTTCCTGTGCACAGCAGCACTATTTTGTCATAGAAAGAGGGTGTAGTTTGTTGGATGAAATGGACTAATCCTTTGAAAGCAACTCCTGCCTGCCTCATGTCACAGGACTGCACAACTAACACCACAGAGGCTGCAAAGAAAGAGGTTTTCAGTCGAATGCTACTTGAATGATGTATAATTTTGATTTCTGAACAAATAATTCAGTGTAAAAATAAATTCACTTTTAAGATTATTAGGATATATAAAATAACAAAAAATCTAAGGTTCTACAAGGGATAAAGGCTCTAGGTGAGAGGACTTGTGTTTTTGATAGGCATCTCTTGTACTCTGCAACTTCTGTGCACATGACCTTCCTTGTTGGTTTCTGGGTTGTGGGGGTGAAGTTTGGGAACAGGCACATTCCTAGGACAAGAACTGAAGGCAGCCCATGGAAAGACACACTAATCAACCCACAGGGGAGGGGAGGATCATTAAAAGACAACACAGAAATGGTGAGTTTCTTGTATTACCTTCAAGTCCAGCTCTCAGTTGCTAAGAGTGACCTAACATTTCCCTATATAGCTTGCCTTTGGAGGGCAAGATTTGTTTTGTTTTGCTCCATTCCATACTTACTCCAGTAATTATGAAGACAGAAAGGGGTTTAGGACATGTGGGGAAGGGAAAATGATCCAACCCATCAACTTTACCAAGAAAGGACATAATGCTTTGGCAAAATAAGTTTCATTCTGAAAGTTTCATTCTGCAAGTGTAAAGACATCTTATATTAGTGGAAGTATTTGGCTTGCCAAAAATCAGAGTTGTTTAGCAAAATATGGCAAAGACCTAAGCCAAATGACTACAGGCAGTACCCTTGTACAACTCCACAGAGCCTTCTAGAGACTGGCTAAGGAACGTGATTCCAATGCTGGAGCTGATGGTGGTTCATTTGTATTCATTCATGGTGAGCCAGCAAGGGTGGGATGAACAACAAGCCTGGGAAACCTGTCCTCTACTAGCACAGAATCTCTGGGAAACTGTGATCTTTCTCTTGAATCATGACATCTTGAGAAGACTTGTCCAAAGGTAGTCCCACACATGCCTGCTTTGGAGCTTGCAGCAGAAAACGAATAAAATGCATTCCTCTCTTCCTCAAGTGCAAATGGATCTCTTAAGCCTTGTTACCTCTCATTTGGTAGATGCCAAAATGTAGGGTGGGGTCCTTGGGAGAGGTTCTAGGCTCTTTTCTCAGTTTGTCTCATTTTCCTTTCAAACAAGAGACTGAAATGGTTGAGTTGTGGCCTGGCTCAGATTCTAGGCAATCGCTTTGGTGGGGGTCTCCAGCCTCCCTGATCTAAACAACCTTGTTTGCAAAAGAACATCCCTATCTAAAAGGAGGCATGGCCATTTCATGGTTTACCATGTGGATTATCAGGAGTCTCCTCTGCTACGTCAAGTGAGAAAGTTGAGCTGGGAATTTTCTCACTTGCTTCAAATTTAAGTCATAAATTAAACATGTATTTGGCAAAAGTGGGAAAAGGGTTGAAAAAAGGTGAGTTTTGCATGAAATGGAGTGTAGGTGTTTTCTGAGTACCTCAAAACTTCAGGTTTCATGGGGGGCTCCAAGTTTATTTAGTTCAAACCATACATCTAATGGCTTCCAGTAATCTGGATAATCTGTTTGGTGGGTGATCTTCTCTTCCCATGAAGGACACGAGCTCTCTGTAGGGCATCCACAGCTTACATATTACCTGGAATCCAGCCGTAATCAGTGAAGAGTAGCAAACTATCTTAGTCATGGTCACTTAGTTACAAAGAACAGAAAACCACTCACTTTAAATCCTTTTTAAAGAATTTATTGGAAGGAACATGTACATTTCACGAGGAGTAGAAAAATAGCAGATGGTTTTCCTCTCTTCCTTTTTCTCATTTCCTATTGTCTATTTCTCTTGGCAACTAGCTCATGTCTCTTGCTTTTCCAGCTTTTGCTTCATTATGACTTTTTGACTCTGATACAGGACACCTGCTTTTGTTTTTTTGGTTGTTGTGTTTTTTAGGCTTGCTTTTTGTTTGTTTGTTTTTACATTTACCTTATTTTATCACCACATCCCATTTCTCCTGTGGAGAACCAGCCATGGGAATTCGTCTGGCAGTAGATGCTTGACTTGACCAGAGCCAACAAAACACGTTGAGACCTTTGCTGAGGTTTCTGAGAGATGGCCTGTGAGCGGGACAGGACACTACACTGGCACTGTCAAGACCATCCTGCCTCTGTGAAGCCCAAGACTAACGGCGACATGGCAAAACAAAGGGATAGAAGCAGCTACAACCCGATGCCAGTTTTGGAAACTTGAGTCCCAATTATATGTGAAGCCAATTTCATGAGCCAATAAGTTTCTTGCTTGCTTGTCATTCTGGATCAGGTATTCTGTCAAGGATAACCCCCAAAGTCCCAACTGATATAGCCATCAACCGTGGATCCCTGCCCAGCCAACGCCATTCATCACCATGACCTTGCAGTTCTAGCTTTCTCATTGGCTTAGTTAGGAAGGGCGTGTTCAGGAAGGAGGGTTTAATGTGGTATGTAGGGCTATCCTTTGCAGAGCTAAAGGTGGGGCAGAGGGAGAGAAAATAATTACCTTCTTGCATTTATAACTAATTAAAGTCCTTGATCTGACAATTAGCCTAATCATATATTCGTCCCTGTCTTCATTAAGGTCAGGAATGTCAAAACATAGGGGATAACATGCAAAAGTCACTTCCAACTTCACAAATAATGCTCGTGATGCTTTTTCATATGCAAGTCTAATGGAAATTTAGAAAATGATGGGTCCATTTTGTCATTATTCTCTTGTGGATATGCCAACAACTTCGAAAATGTTTTCAGTATGCCAACTTTAATTTTAAAATTGAAGACAACAGAGTAGCTTGGAAGCTCAGATTTAAGTCATAAATGAAAATGTATCAGGTAAGAAGTGCATTACATCCTATTTCTTCATTATGAGAATATTTAACTTAATTCTCTGATTTAAAAATATCTCCACTTTGTCATGATTCAAACAATCTTTTCCCACACCTCTTCTTTCAAGACACTTAACTTATTTCATCAGAAAATAATAAATCGCAGGCTCACAAATCATTTCTTAGCCAAGAACTGTACCAGGGACATTGTACACTGTTCCAATTAAAATTTAAATTTGTTTACAAATGGCAAGAATGTGACTTTCACATACATGTTTAAGTTCCACATCTACCATTTCATTTTCCACCAACATATATACACCTGTGTTTGTATACACACAAGCAGTCCAGATGCAGCCTGAGAAGAATGAGCACTTGGGCTCCATCTCGGGACGTAGAGTCTGCTTGAGTGATATCGGCAGATTATGATCTCGATAAGCCTCTGTTGCTTCACATATAAACTGATCTTACATCTTTACGGATAATACTACTGACCTTAAATGAGGTGGTAAAGATAAAGCATATAATTGATACTCAGTCTTATTTACCAGCTATTACTTAAGGTAACAAATACTTGCCCTGCATAATAAAAACATTCACAATTCACGAATGCCCGCTTCCTACCTGTTGTCAACACCGCGACAAATCTCCCAGCCCTATAAAATCATAGTACACTTTTCATGAACTGAAATGTCCCTACCCTCTTAATACTCTTTCTGTTTCTAGCTGGCCATGTGACCTGGGGCAGCACTTAAGCAATGGCAGTTCTGCTTTCGCATTTGCAAAATGCCAAGACCAGACAGTCCTACTCGTATTTGTCTTAGATGAATGTTGGGGTCTGCTCCCGCTACACCATTCTTCTCTGTGCATCTTAGAATTCAGTTCAGTGGCCACATGATGCATGTGAATCATTGTGGGATAATTATATCTTGATTTCAAATGAACTCATATTCTTCTTAGAGGAAAAGCCACTGCCATTTAAACCTAGTCTTCCAAATATCAGCATCAGGATAAAAGGAGAGCAGGGCGGGGGGGGGGGATATAATGGTATGACGATTCGCAGGCTGACAGCTGTGATTCTGGAAATCTCTAAAAGTTATTTCTCAAAATTTGAGGATTAATTTTGTGACATAGGGGTCATCAAAGAAATATGAGCCACAAGGCGGGAAGGACACCTCCCCACTGAGCTTATGGTCTACTGTTCCACACAACGGCTCCAAACCCAGGCTGTCTTATTTATTGGAAATGCTAATGATGGGGATACTTCTATTTTTCTGAAACTGCAAAACAGAACTAATTAACCATTCCTTTGGTATTTACTCTGAATCCAGCTGTGCATTTCTTGGCCTCTTCTCATGCAATCAATGCCAACTCCCACGCCATTCCACAGAATTCTTGTACAGTTTTCACTTGCTCTGCCCATTTTTTTTCTTTTTTGTCTTAGCCTCCCCTCTGTTACCTCACAAACATGGTGAACATTTCAGAAATTATAATGCCCTTAGAAGGTCTCCACACATTTGTCCAGAAGACATTCGGGGGAAAGCGCAAAAGATGCCTTCTCAGGGAAGTGGGGGAAGATAGCATAAATTAAATTTCTAATGGACACTGCCAGAAAAGACAGTGCTGCGTGGGAAGAGCCCAATTCTCTCGGACAGATGGCACACAGCGCATGCTGCTCGTTGGCAGAGCTCAAGGGCTTGTGCCATTGCAAATACAGAAACAGTAAACTGCTTATTGATTTTAAAGAGATCTGTAATTAAGTATGACATTCTAACAGTTAAGGGCTTACCACGGCAGAAGAGCCAAGATTTAAGGGGTCTTAAAATGAGATACACTATTTAATGGACTCAACTATCACTCCTAGGATGGCAAAACTTCAAGAATTCCAGCTTGTGTGTGTGTGTGTGTGTGTGTGTGTGTGTGAGAGAGAGAGAGAGAGAGAGCATACATACAATTCAGCTCAAGTTTTAAGTGGTGCATGCCCATTTGAAATTTTCTTGAGGTTAGAAAAGCAAAGGTTGCAACCCTACATTCAGTTGCCTTGAGCAAGCAAAAAAAATAAAAAAATAAAAAAATATCTGTCAAGACCCCGGTCTTTCTGTTAAGGCTAGAGTTGAGAAATGCCCTCCAAATGCCTTCAAGTCAACATTAGCTATGACAGAAGCAAGACTATTATTTAACAGTAGCAGCAAATGTCAAAAACAAACTGCGCCTGGCGTTTTGACAAGACTCTGTTGAAAGAGAATCACTTTTTCAGCACTTGTGTAACCGTGGGGGAGAACTCGACAATTAATATCCTGAGGTCTGGTAATGGGATTTCCAGGCTGCTTGGTGGTTTCCTTCTAATACACATGAAAGGAGTAGCAAGTGGCGGACAGGAGAGAAAAGAAGCCGAAACAAGGAGGTCTGGAGAAAAGGACTGATGTATCAGAAATCGGGTACCTGGGGCTAATTAAAATGTAACTCCTTCTTGGGGAAACTGCAGTCTCACAGTGGTGACACTGTAAAGTATGAGGACAGTCATCATCCCTAGGCAAAAATAAGATGCTGACAAAACCTATCTCCTATTTTCCACATCCTTCCTTCCCTCTGGTGCCCTCACGCCGTCCTGTGACACCTCTTCTGAGCTTTTCTCCGTGGATGACACTCCCTAGCCTAATCTGGCCAGGCCTCCAGCCCAACGATCACTCAATAATCACAATGAGTCACTTTCCTGCCCCACTTCCTTAGGAAGCTGGTCCCTGAAAAGTAACCCGACAAGTGGAGCTCCTGGTGGTTGGTTGGCATCGTGGCTTTGTGCATTCTGGGTCCTTTCATTTTGACAGGAACATTAGGAGAATATCTTAAGGCAAAGGAAATGCTCACGACTTGCAGTGGGAACAAGAGGAAAAAGGAAAGAACAAATATTTAACAGGATGCCTGTTTACACTATGTATTATTGCCTTTGACATTCAGAGACCCCAAAGGAAGATGGTAGAGTATCTCCATTTCATAGATAAGGAAACAGGTTTAGAAAGCTTGGGGACTCGTCCAGGGTCCCAGTCTATAAGGAACTCATGCGGTGTTCAAGCCGGGTGTGTTGGATTCCCAAGGCTGGCTCTTTCCCTGATTCACCATGCCAAACCGCAGGATCACACCTGGATCGGGACACTCTTTTTCAAGAAAAATCTGATAATGATGGTGGCTGTTAACAATGGGGATGCTATGAACTGTGGCAGATGGGGCAGTGTCACTCGGAAGCCTTCTAGAATAACTGGGAGCTGTGGACGCTTCCCGGCCTTGCTTGCAGGCTTTATGGGAGTCCTTTAGGCCCTCAGAGGGAAGTCTATCCCCATGTTTGACGGCCTCCCCCGCAACCACTTCCTCTACCTGCCATCTTCCTTCTTCCAGACTGGACTTCGGATTCTCCAGGGTCCTACCCGTGTTGTTTCCCTGTCCATCGCACGCCACCAAGAAATGCCCTCCCCTCCTCCAGCTGAGTTGGACCCTTCCTTCACCGTTGGTACCTGTGTCCCCACCCTTCGGAGGCCTTTCCCGATCGTGGGTTAACATCGTGTTCTTGCTCTCACAGAACGTATCCTCTATACAACCCATTTGTGCTGATGCCCCAAGGGCCAGTACTCATGTATTATGGGCCGCATCAAAGAAGATACCACTCAGCATTAATAATTCACACAAATGTCTCCCAGGCTGAACTTTTCAAAAGGTCAGAAGTCAAAACCTATTAAAAAAAATTTCATCACCCTTCTAGTCAGTCAGAAATAGAATAGATGAAATAGATGAGGTATAACATCTACTATCAAGAGAGGCTCAAGGTCCACGTCTAAGCCTTCATGGAGAGCTGAAGACGTTAGGCTTCATTTATATTAGCTTTCTAAAATAAGCCAGGTTCCAGAGCAGAGTGGCGTATTAAACACGAGCTGTGTTTGTGGTCTGTGACGTGGAGGCTACATCCGAGTCAGAAATGCCTGCAGTGCCAAGTGACTCACTCTAAGGGGATGGCCGGAGAAACCTGTCAGCAAGACTTACGGGAAACCACTCGCAGGGACCGGCAGGGACGGCGCCGCGTGGTGACGAGCAGGATCCTGGGTCACTAGCGACAAGTCAGACCAGAGCTGGAAACCCTGCTCCACCTCTCAGAAAAACACGGATGTTGGCAGCTGTCCGTGTATCTGCAGGGGTGTGGCAGGGATGTTCAGAGGAGGCACAAAGCAAACACCTGATTTATTTCCTTCCCCTCATTTCTTTTTTTAAAGATTTTATTTATTTGAGAGAGAGCACAAGAGTCAAGAGCACAAGCAGAGATGGGGGGAGAGAGGCAGAGGGAAAGGGAGAAGCAGACTCCCCACTGAGCTTGTGGAGCTTGACCCCAGGACCCTGGATTCATGACCTCAGTAGACACTGAACCGACTGAGCCACTCAGACACCACCACCCTACCCCAGCCCTGATTACTTCTTTTAGATGACAGGAAAAGACAAAGGTGAGCCCTTCCTTCCTTCTTCCTTCCCTCCCTCCCTTCTTCCTTCCTTCCCACCATTCTAGAACTTGGATACTAAGTTTATATGTTATGTATTTTAAAGACCATAATTTTAATTTTACCAGCAAATAAAGTATTTCATTTTCTCCTAGTTGTGTTCACTTAGGACAGAAAATATGCTAGTGGGCAGAGTGCCACAAAAAGCTTCATACCAACTGTAGAGGGCACTACCAGTGATCGCCCGGAGATGGTTCTTCTGTCCTCTGGGGCAGGGATTACACATCCCAGCCCCTTTAGTTAGCTGGAGCCAGAACCAGAACTAATACTATCAAACATGGACGGGTCACAAATTTATTCTTTCTGGAAAAATAAAAAAGCTGAACCTGACTCAACCTTATTATGAATTTTACATAAATTCTGGAAAGATGTGCTTCAACATAGACTGACCTGCTTTCTCTTAGACAGGCATGACATGTACACACACTGGGTTTGAGGCACAGGAAATTCCACAAAGGTTTGTCTTTATAAGCACCTTTAAGGTTCATCGTCAGATTGTCAGTCTATGGGCTCCCCGAGCCGATATGCCAACACTCTGCATGGCAGCTGCATCTGGCTGATCCTAAAATGAAGGGGCAGCACTTCGTCTTTCTGTAGTGTCCTGCTGGAAAATTGCAGGCTTTTGTAAAAGCAGAAAGGGTTTTTTTTCAAAACAGAACTGCCACTGTCATACTTTGGTTGGGTAGACGTTCCCAGAAGACCTAGGAGTGACATGTGATGACTATAAAGGGAATAGAAATGAGTTTCATTCAGTGGCAGAAATTCCCAGGGAATGCATTTTAGGAACTTTTCTTCTAAAACAAACAGATTCAGCACTTGGGTTCTTTGTTTCTTCAAATGCTCATCACAATGAATCGGTGCACAATCACGTTCTGTACAAGTGTCCTCAAAAAGTGTTTCTAAGAAAGAGACAAATCTTGCAAAGGCAATAGTCGTATGGAAACACAGTAGTGTGGAGTGGATCTGTTTTCAAAGCAGTGATAAAAAAAAGGCTTATTTGTAAATGGCAGTATACGTCCTAAGTGCTCATGACTTTCAAAACCCACCTTCGGGGACACCACGGGAAGATTAGCAGTTGCAAACCCTGCCATGAAAAGAAGAACAGAAGGACGCAGTTGCACCAGAGCACAGTTTCAATTTGGAATCAAAACTGCCGCTTGTTCATGAAATCCTCACGGAGACTGCAGCCGGGGAAATGGTGAAAGGGAAAAATTGCCCATATATGGCAATCAGTTTCCACAGGAGGTTCATCAATAGCCCATTCTTTCCCAGGCACATCATTATCTATCTGATCTGCCAAATCTGATACTTAACAACATTGTCTTCAGAACAGTTGACATACCCTGGAAAAGTCTGTCTTGTAAATCACAAAGAGAGATGACAGGTTTCACAGATTTCATCAGTGGTAAAAAGAAGGGAGGCATAAAGGAATAGATACTAGTATACTTAACCCCCTGCACAATGAACGCAACTAAGTAAATGTTGTTTCGAGAGGAAAAATATCTCCATACCTCAATTTTTACTGAGGCCAAACAAGAAGCCACTGACTTAACCTATTTATCTCAGCTCCTAACTAAACTGAGTTTTTTAAACATAAAGACAAATGAATAGGCAGATGGCATGATTTCATGGTATAAAAAAGGAGTGGAGAAATTTGAATCAGATTATTTAAGCTATAGCTTCTCTCTCCTATCCCAGATCCACAGAAACAGTAACAAAAAATTTAAAAGAAAAGGAATCCACAGCTAGACTGCCCAGTAATATGTATCCTCCATGGACCAGATACTACAAGAATTCCTGAAAGTGAGAAAACAATTGAGAGCAGATAGATGGAGAGAAACCACAGCTCAAAAACCCTGAAGGAGGGGACCTACTAAAAATGAAACCAGAGATTCTAAGCTCAGAGGCGGCTGACGCTCAGAGATGAAAATACCCAACGGACCTGATGGGTTCCAGCAGACTCCTGGAGAAGCAGCCGTTGGGCTGACTGGACACTTCTACTCCCCCCACCAGAAGGAGACAACACAGCATGTGCCCCAGATGGAAGTGGTAAGAATGAGGACTTAGTTCAGAGAGGCATGGCAGCGCTCCCAAGGCCAACACAGGCACACTCACATCCAGATAGGCTGCTGCAGGCTCATCCTGCCCTTCCCTACAAGGGCTCTGTAGAAAAGTCTGGAACTTTAGAAGTCGAAAAGTCAATATCCCCAGAAGATACAAGGGTGACAACACACTCCCACAAAAAATAAACACCTTGGAAAATTCATCGTGTGATCACTGAAATTACAACCTAGTGATGGCTGAATGCGGAAGGGACAGCTCACTGAGCTGGGTTATCAGTTCAGTAACTAAGTACAGCACAACAGAGAAAACCTAAGGGATATCCAGAAAACCGAAACAAAAGGTCAAAGATCTTTGAATAGTGGAATTTGAGAAGAAAACAAAAAAATAAGAACAAGGATTCCCCCCTCCCCCCCCAAAAAAGAGGAAATGTCGCTGACTGCACAAGATTAATAGAAAAAGAACTACTAACAACCTGTGGTGAAATTTCAGACGACGGGGGCAGAGGCGACACAAAAAACCTAAACATAAATAAAAGAAGGGAGAAGGGACTCTAATTAAAATACCAATCAAGGTATCTGGGTAAGTATCTCATTCAAATGGTTGGAGGATTACAGATAAGACCTTCCTTTACACCTGACCTCTGAGATCATTCCAGGTGACACCAACACTGTTTTAACAGCTAGTTACCCAGGCCCTGAGTCCCCACTTCAACGCTGTGTCTCCACCCACTTGGTGAACTATGTAACAAAGTTGTTTAGATCACACTTTGGACCTCTATTCCAGACTACAATCCCCAAGGCTATCACCCTTTGGGGGGGGGTTGGCCTCAGGGCATGCAGTCCTTTTCAGCTCACCTCATTCTTTCACACTGTATTTCAGCATTGCTGATTCAACTTCCTTCCCCGTTTGCCTGGATCCCTCAATAAAAGATCCCTTGAGCTTTTTTTTTTCTTTTTGGACTTCAAATTTATTTTATTTTTTCAGTGTTCCAAGATTCACTGCCCATTGCCCTTGAGCTTTTGTTAAGAGCCACCGTTCAACAGGAGAAGAAAAGGAAATGGAAGTACGGTAAATCGGGAGGGAGACGGTAAATCGGGAAGGAGACGAAAAGCATAAGAGACTTTGGACCCAGAAAGAAACTGAGGGTCTTGGAGGGGAGGGAGTAGGGGGATGGGTGAGCCTGGTGGTGGGTATTGAGGGCATGTATTGCATGGAGCACTGTGTGTGGGGCATAAACAATGAATCTTGGAACACTGAAAATAAATAACTAAAAAAAAAAAAGTGTCTCCATTCATCACATAGCCTTTGTGTCACGTCTTCCAATAAATTCCCAATGAGAATCAATCTATCCCATCACAAATGCCCTAAACTCCGGGGCTACTGAGCCCCTTAGACGTGGCACAACTATGTCGATCGGCTCTACTGTAAGAATATCATCTCAAGCCTCACCTGAGTCCTTGCCAGCCTCAAAATGATCTAGAAATTCTTTCTTCATCCCTAGTCAGTCCCTGTGTCCATTCTTTGAGGAAGCTGTCCAAATCTCCACCATTCCCTCAAAGTTCTCTAGCTACCCCCGCTCCCCTCACTACTTGTAAATACAACTCCGTATAGGATCAGATTTGTCCCAAATATATTTTGTAACTATTGGTATAGAATGAAATACTTTAAATGTTAAGCTACAATAGGTTCGGAAAAGCATTTTTCAACATAAATCAGATACATCTCTGGTTTTTTGTTGTAAGGTCAGTAATTCCTTCCAACTGCACTTCAAACTTCCAGCTTCCCTCTGCCAGGAACTGCCCTCTGCTCTGGTTTCAAGCACATCACTCCTCTATTTCTCCTCCCACTTCTGACCGCACCCCTCCATCTCCTTCCCCAGCTCTTCTGCCAATGTGCCAGGAGGCCTCAGATCTCTGTCTGCTGTAACACACTCCTTAGGGATCTCATCCACCTCCAACGCATCAAAGATCATGGACACATGGCAAGCTCCCTCATTTACATCCAATAACCCAGACTCAAACGTCTAATTGCTTATGATGCATCTTTACCAGATGTCCCAGACATAGCTCCACCTCAACCGATCAAACTCATTAACTTTACCCACTCACCTGCTTCTCTGCATTCCTCTTTGGTTTATGGGAATACCACCCACCTAGTTTTCCAACAAAGAAATGTTAAGTCACCCTTCTCTTCCTTACCCTTCACACCGAAGTCATGAAGTTCAGATGACTTAAGTCCAAACTGTATCTCAATATGTCCCTCACTCTTTGTTCCCAAAGTTATGATCTCTCGCCTCAAATATTCTCAACTTACACATATCTACACCAATGAACGGCAATCTCGGCTGCACATTAAAACCACCTGGAAATTTATGAAAATCCTCATGTTCAGGGCACCCCCCGGGGCAATTATTTTAGAGTCTCTGGGGTTGGGAACCAGGTATCAGCATACTTTTATGGGTTCCTGTATGATTCCAATATGCAGGCAGCTTGAAAATTTTCCCAGAACCGAAGACGTGAACACACAGAATGAAACTGTATACTGAATACCAAGCAAGAAAAGTATAAACAAATCTAAAGCTAAACAAATCCAAGTGAAACTGAGTAACTATGAAGACAAAATATTGTGTAAAAGCTCCTGGAAAGAAAAGCTAAGGTTACCTAA
>PITA01001829.1:0-36612 GCA_004023965.1 Spilogale gracilis
GAGAGTCAAATTTTTATAGGATGCTATTCAATGGTAATTAATCCTTCACATCCTTGCTCTAGAAACCTCAAAGAAGAATTTGGAAGGGGTCACTTTTTCATTCAAAAACCTTCACCTAACGCACCCGACAAGTCAGACCCTTTATAATTTACTTGTGCCTCTCGAACACACCCTTTATTCTATTCAAACTACCCATCATTTCCCATATTTTCACTTCTAGGACTTTAATTTATTATGCTCTTTTCACGAAATGTCCTTATTCCATTTCTCATAGTTGAAATTCCACTTAAAAAAAAAAAGATTTTATTTATTAATTTGACAGAGAGAGACACAGCAAGAGAGAAAACCCAAGCAGGGGGAGTGGGAGAGGGAGAAGCAGGCTTCCCTAAGCCCAATGTGGGGCTCAATCCCAGGTTTCTGGGATCATGACCTGAGCCGAAGGCAGACACGTAACGGCTGAACCACCCAAGTGCCCTGAAATTCTACCTATCTTTAATGACCAGACCAAACACTTCTTCCATTAAAAATGTTCACATTCCTGCTACCCCCTCCCTCTGAGATGCTCAAATCAATCTCCTTTTCTTCTCTACTTCTAGAGAACTTCTACTTCCATTAGAACTTCTGTTACAGGGGGATGGGGTAACTGGGTGATGGGCATTAAGGAGGGCATATGCCATGATGAGCACTGGGTGTTATATGCAACTAATGAAGCACTGAACACTACATAAAAAACTAATGGTGTGCTATATGCTGGCTAACTGAACATAATAAAACAAACACAAAATAAAAATAAAAAAAGAAACTAACTTTATTCTATTAAAAAAGAAAAGAAAGAACTTCTATTACAGCACTGTCACACTGTCCCATCCGGTGCAGCTCATCACATTCTGCTTCATGTCCATCAATAACTCCAGCACCATCTCTAATGCCTTAGTGTTAGGCCACCTCTGTTTTCTATGAGTACCTATCTTTCACATTAGTGGTCTCACACACTGGCATCATTCCAGACCCTAGTGAATCAAGAACTCTGGGGTGAGGCCCAGCGAGCCCGCCCAGGTGATTCCGGTGTATGCTGGAGTTTGAGAATAGCTGTTTTACATAACAGAAACACCACTAATAGTGTTTGAATTAAATCTATTCCTACTCATTACACAGGATAAACACGTTGAAGCCATGTCAACATACTGTCGTCACGCATGAGAATCAGTCACAGGGATGAAAGGGTTGCTCTCTAATGCCCTTTTTTTCAGTGTAAAAACTAACTTTCCAAGTGTTTAAAAAACAAAATATATACTGACTAATGAGTGTGTGGACTACCTCAAAGCTGCCATGCAGACTAAATCAGATAATATACATGACTACATTTGATCAAGTTTAATAATATTACCTGGATTTTGGAAACGAGTTTCAGAAAAGGCCAGCTGTCCTCATGGCGTACCAGCTCTACAACGAGCTGCTCAAAAGCAGACAATTCGTGAACGCCTCCTTGTCGGCCGGAACTTCTTCGATTCAGGGTCAGAGGAGAGGATTCTAAATAAATAATTAATTTTAGGTGATGACAAAGCAAAATACTTGATCACTACCAGATAAATGGGTATATAAATACCACCTAAATTCAAACAGAAAATTGACAATCTATATATATTGAGATAAATTAACTTACATTCTGAAACATGAAAATCTGAACCAAATAGTCACTCTTTCCTTTGTTTAAAAAAAGACTTTATTGGGCACCTGGACGGCTCAGTGGGTTAAAGCCTCTGCCTTCAGCTCAGGTCATGATCTCAGGATCCTGGGATCAAGGCCCACATCAGGCTCTCTGTTCAGCAGGGAGCCTGCTTCCTCCTCTCTCTCTGCCTGCCTCTCTGCCTACTTGTGATCTCTTTCTCTCTGTCAAATAAATAAATAAAATTAAAAAAAAAAGACTTTATTATTTTTTATTATTATTTTTTAGATTATTAATTAAAACAAGTTTTTATTTAAGTAATCTGTGCACCCAATGTGGGGCTTGAACTCATGACCTCAAGATGAAGAGTCACAAGCTCTTCTAATGAAGCCAGCCAGGCACCCCTAAAGATTTTATTTTTAAGTCATCTTTTTATACCCAGTGTGGGTGTCAAACTTATAGCCCCAAGATCAAGAGTTGCATGCTCTACCGACTGAGCCAGCCAGGTGCCCCACTATTTCCTTTTTGATCATAAAATTTCCAAATTAACTAAACACTCATTGGGAACACATTATAAAATCACTGTAATATAAAAGAAAATTCCCAAGACAAAGTTTGTAGATTATTTTTTAGCCCATTTCATGAAAAATATTTTTTCAATTCTAATAAAAAGGAAGCCAGCAATTCTCTTGAATTTCCTGAAACACAACCTTAGGAAAGCAACCTTTTAGATCAGCAAGTAGGCCTCTTTATAAATTATTTTGCATAACAGAAATGTAATGCTCAACAAGGAAGTAAAAGATTATCTTAAAGATAATCTACCCATTTGTTTGAGGTGTGGGAGGGGGGAGAGAGAGATGAAGAAAGAGAGCAAGTGGGGAGGGGAGCAGAGGCAGCGGGACAAGCAGACTCCAGGCTGAGCATGGAGTCTGAAGCAGGGCTGGATCCCACCACCCTGGGATCACGACCTGAGCCAAAATCAAGAATCAGTCCTTCAACTGACTGAGTCACCTAGTGCCCCTCTTATCTTAATTTTATATGGAGACTTCCTTTTTTTAAAAAAAAAAGATTTTATTTGTGAGAAAGCACAAGAAGGAGGAGGGTCAGAGGAAGAAGCAGATTCCCCGCTGAGCAGGGAGCCCAACTCAGGACTCCACTCCCAGATCATGACCTGAGCCTGAGCAGAAGGCAGGCACTTAACCAACTGAGCTATCCAGGCACCCTGGAGACTTTCTTAAAGCAAAATGCTTTCTCACAAAACCTACGGTATATACAAAGAGATCTAAAGTGTATGACTTAGCATAGTTCATACTATGAATTCAGGTGTTTAAATTCTCTACTTAAATGTAAATGCATACATTTCTCCCTTTGTCATTGGAACCAGGTTAGTAATTTTACAAATAAAAAAATTTTTTTCTTAGCAGAGTTTTTTAGAATACAAATGGTTTGGGTATACTATGTTTCTAAATAGTTTGAAGTTCAAATTGGGGAAGAGCAGAACAGATAGATAAGGGGATAGGAAAAGCTAAAATAGATCTTGGTGCCAAGTCACCTGATAGAACACCCTCCCACTATCCCGACAGTCTGGTGACCGCATACACAGACTAACTGGCTTCCATTCTTTCACCAATGAACTCCTTAATCCTGTCATGTATTTGCATAATGCAATACAACCTACCTATAGTTCTTTAAGGAACAGTATCATTTTTTATGTCTAATTTCATTTGGAACTACCAAAGTTTTATTAGTACTGACATTAAAGGAACAAAATAACAGAATTGAAGAGATAAATAAAGATATTATTATTTGGATAAAGATTACTATAAACAACAATTGTCAGAATTAAAAAGACAGCCGATGATCACTCCCTAACAATATTATGCCCTCATTTCTCCCCTGCCCCCAAATTCAGTATGACAGATAGGAATCTTCCCAAATAATCCAATGTGGCTTGTCTAGGTGATGATGAGTATGTGTATTTTAAAGGAGGAAAGGGTAGGAGAGAATGAAATGTGTTATAATGTGTTCTACTGACACTACTGAAATGTCGGCAAAAACTCTCCATTAGAAATAGGACACTGCAGGGGCGCCTGGGTGGCTCAGTTGGTTAAGCGACTGCCTTTGGCTCAGGTTATGATCCTGGAGTCCCAGGATCGAGCCCCACATTGGACTCCCTGCTCGGCGGGAAGCCTGCTTCTCCCTCTCTCACTCCCCCGCTTGTGTTCCCTCTCTAGCTGTGTTTCTCTCTGTCAAATAAATAAATAAAATCTTAAAAAAAAAAAAAAAGAAATAGGACACTGCAACTTTCTCACAACTACCTTGCTACACTACTAGAAAAATATTCATAATATAATTTATCTTATTCCCTAAATAGCTGCCCTTTCGATGAATATTATGCTTCAGGCCAGGTTGCTCCTTAGTCACTCTATCCTAAGTGACAGCCTTTAAAAAATGATGCAAAATATCTCAACACACAATCTTCCCAAATGATTCCATTTTCTTAGGTAAGAATAATTTAAATTAGACTTCTTCATACCTGTAGATTGTCTTTTCCTTCCTCTTCTCTTGGATTCACTATCGTGGAGAGAAAGTTTTGGAGTAACATTTAGAGATCTTGACTTTTCACTTGATTTTGTGGCAATGACTCTGAAGTTAGGGAGGTTGGGACTATTTTCTGGTGTATTATTAGCGCTCTTCCTGCCTCTGCGTTTTCTACGAGGACTAAGTAGTTCCACAAATACATCTGCTTGCAGTGGGCCATAACTCTGGCGAGTAGGACGACCGGCAGTTCTTAAAGATCTGGTTTCTGTTGGAGGAGCAGACTTTATCTTTCTAAGGTTTCTACCAGTGGTTTTAGAGGAAACAGTTGTTTTGGGTGTACTCTGCTGACTCCTTGAAGTGTATCTTCCAGGATCTTGTCGTTGGGCACGACTTGAGAAAGAAGAGCTAAGTCTCCCTCTTGTTTTAATTGGCAATCTAACTTGCGGTCTTCCTCGTTTTGGTGGGCTGTAAATATTGTTAGAAAACATAATTACTGTACAGAGAAATGATGCACATAAGATTATTTCTATTCCCCTTGTTCCACTATTCAGCCAGTGAGTTCTACATACATTTCTTTGGTGTCCTTATGCTACAGGAGACCATCACTTTTCATTACCATTGATGCTGAGGTAACCTACAGATTTGGTCAAAGTAGGCCATAAACCTGTGGTTCCTGAATACCATCCTAAGAATCTCTTTGCCATCTTCTGATTCTCACTGTAAAATACAAATCTGGGTTCAACTTTTTAGTAAACTCTACCCCCAACATGGGGCTAGGACTCATGACCCTGAGAACAAGAGTTACATGCTCCACTGACTGAGCCAGCCAGGCACCCCTAGGTTCATCTTTTAATTGCCTTTAAATTATAGACAAGCACGAAACAACCCCCTTAAACCTCTTTTTATTCATCTCCCCACATACCTGGACTTCCAGTTTACTTAAAATATTTCAAAGAATTTTCTAAATTCTTCATCATCTTCATGTCCAGCACGAATACTGCCCTTATAATCCACAGGGATAACGGCCCCTGCTAGTCGGAGCCAGTAAAAAGTAACAACCTGCTTACAATAGATGGGGTAGCTCTCTCTGCTTATCCTCTGCAGACCCGCCTTTTAGTACTTTGTCAGTTCGAAGTTGCCCTTGCTTTACATTCACTTTCCTGATTCCACATCGATGAGGTTCAAATGTTAAAATGGTGGGGAGGTCTTCAGGACAAATCAGGGTGAGAAAGCTCAAGCACTGCCATAGCAGGAATGACCAGGTCCCCATCATACCTCACTCATTAGGCCTGGATGACATAGCTTGCTAAGCTGCCGAATACTTGGTTATATGCTGGTACAAAGTTGTTTCTTGGGGCTAAGGTGGAAGGAGTAGAACAATACCATGTGCTTCCTGGCCTCTCTCTCTTTCTCTGTAGATGCCATGACCACCAATATTTGAGTATAACTCCTTGAGAAAGCAAGAGGGGCACTGGGAAGCTGCATTCATCTTTACCTCATGAATATCTTCTGAAATGCTTATTTGCTGCTTTAGGCATAAAATTAAGCAAAATCAAACTTAAGAGAGGGGTGAGGTCTGAACAGGTATTCCTGTCCAAATCTGAACTCTGTTTGATTTTATGATCTGGCTAAACTCACGTAGGTACTACACTCCCTCAGGAATAACTTTAAGTGCTTAAAATACTAAAGCAAGGATAACTTCAGGCCACTATATTATACACATTTTTAAAAAGTTATGGGCCCCAATCATTGCATTTGTATTTGAGTAGATAAGAGACTGTCTAGTTATGACTCACAAACTCTCATTTTATTGGATGTTAGGACTTACCTGACTTCTTCCTCTTCTTGAGAGTCATCTTCATCTTGTTCTATCTCATACTCTTCCTCCTCACTTGGACCTTCTTCATCCTCATCATCAACTTCATCGTCCTCACCTTCCATACTATCTTCCATCTCTTCATCACTTTCCAAGGACGGTCTCTGTCTAGAGGAGAGTCTTCTGGAACGTTGCTTTGGCCGACACTCTGGACAAAACCAATCTCCTTCAGGCACAGTCTGACAAATCACAGAAATGATCATTAGTCATCTGTTACTCAAAAACTCTATCACTCAATTCTAATCTAAGAAGTAGAAGTGGGAAAAACTACCTTGAGCTTTGGTCGAACACAGTAGGTATGATGACCCCGATCACAGCCATCACACAGTACCATGTTTTCAGCATCGCCCTTCTTTCGGCATATCTTGCAACGAGCATTCAGTATAGACTTGGACCATATGACGCTTCGATCCAAGGTGGAGAGATGAAGAAAGACTTGGGATAGACTAGCAGACGCAAGGAGAGATTCTCTCCAACGGTCCAGGACTGTTTTGTAAGAACGCCCACTGTCACTAGCATCTTAAATGACAAGGGAAAGTGATTAAGTTTCTAGGCAAACCTTAAGATATCTCCTAGAACTATTTTCTTGGTATATTTAAACAGGTTAGATTTTCAAGTTCTTCTAAAACTTAACAAAAATATCATGTTGATATTAAAAACAAAAACCTCATGTTAAAATATTTGCTGAGCCACATCTTGTTTGTGACATATGGAATTACTTAAATCCATAAATCAAAAGCTTGGGGATTCCAACAGTTAAAAACAGAAAAATAACTTAGGCAATAAGTTCTCAATCTAGTCTTTGTTATCATTTCTTGACCTGACTTAGAGAACTAGCTAAATATAATTACAAGTCAGTTACTATCCATTTGAATCAAGAATATTGCTTCCTCTTTTCGGATAAAAGATGGACCACTCTCTAAGTTAAGTATCAGTCGTATATGAGGTTTCTTTTGGGGCTGATCAAAATTTTCTGAAATCTGATCATGGTGAATGGCTGTGAGTATACTAAAATCTGATCATGGTGAACAACTGTGAGTATACTAAAACCCACTAAATTATACACTTTTTAAAGGATGAAATTTATATATGAACCATATCTCAATAAAGCTATTATTAAAAATATCACTTATGTAGAAATGCTAACTCTATTGTCTTCTATCTCTAAGAAAATATTTTTTTAAATGAGGTAAGTAAAAAAATGCTAATACCCCATATGTCCCAAAAGAACTTTCACCACCAATATTTATATAAGAACATTTGAAACTTTCTTTCATTAATAACATCATTCTTTTGTCTTCTGGACTAAAAAGTTAATTAAGAGTTATCTGATTAGTGGCGCCTGGGTGGCTCAGTCATTAAGCGGCTGCCTTCGGCTTGGATCATGATCCTGGCCTCCTGGGATGGAGCCCTCATCAGGCTCCTTGCTCGCTGAGAGCCTGCTTCTCCCTTTTCCTCTGCCTGCCACTCCCCCTCCTTGTTTTTTTTTTTTTCTCTGTCAAATAAATGAGTGAAATCTTAAAAAAAAAAAAAGTCACTTGATTAGATGGCATTAACAAGGTAGTATATCATTTCATATTGGCATGTGATTTCTCTTCAATTAATCTTCACATATCAAAATTCTACAAGGTACATAAGACTCCATCTATGGTTTGTTTCTATTATGACATATTTCCTACTATTATCCTCAAAAAAAAAAGTCCTCGTGGGCAGTAGCATAATGGCTAAGGGAATGTAGGCTCTGGAGTCAGTCTGCCTTGAGGTAAATACTAGCTCCCCTATGTGAGTGAGCCGGGAGAGGTTACTTAACTCCTCTGTGTCTCAGGTTCCCCAACAGTAATATGTAGATAGCATCTACCTCTGAGGGCTGTTGGGAAGAGAAAGTGGGTTAATATACATAAGACAAGTAAAATGCCTGCTGTGGAGTAAATGCTGTTAGTGTGCCAAATTTAGAAGATACAAGAAACAAGTCTATTCTATGGTCCTTAACTTTAATAAATTTTTTATTTAGCTGGGAGAGTGAAGATATAAACAGGAGTTGAAGTCATAAAGGAGCGGACCTGCCAAACACTAGTAAGTCTTGAGCTCCTATTTCTTGGGCAGGACAAGAGACAGGACATGGAATCCAGGGCTCACCCAATGTTTGAATCCTTTCTGAAAAGCATAAAGCGCAATCCCCATTTCTCTTTCAGATTAAGGATATTCTTGATTACCTTGATGTAAATATTTAGTTTATCTTGAAACTCCAGGGACACCTCTATTTCTTGTTGTCCCATTTAAAACAGATCCTCCAAAGGCTTTAAATAATATAAAAAGCTACGGACATCAATTATTTTATTAAATTTTTATGGGACAATTGTAGATGATAATATCCATATTACAAATGATCAACATCTAAACTTTGATCAATATTTACCACCAAAGTAAGCTGAACTTTACTTATTTCACCTTTTTTAAAGACCTCAAATTGGAACTGTTCCTTTTATATCCCTTTGGACGAAATTAATGTTCCGACACTGCTGTATACAAACCAGGATAAAGAATACTATGGCTCTCAGCTCTCATAACCTACTAGATGTAAGTTGTAACATCTCTCAGTGTTAACTTTTTCTCTTTAAATATTTAATACGATGTACGCATGAAAATATGGGCACACTAAAAAATTTGATTTTTTTCCCCTTGAATTTATAAACAACTTTAATTGATGGCAGTTTCAGAAATGGAAAAATTAGCAGAATTGCATTTTATCTCTTTTGGAATCACAGAATTAATGACTAGTAGTGAAATATTTACAAGGGCTACAGAATTTACAAATAACTTTTAAATGAAATTTTAATTTTAGTAATTGTAGAGTCACATGTGGTTGAAAGAAATAATAGAGAAGTCTCCCTTGTGTATGTAATTTGATTTAAACACAAAGTTTTAAAAAAAAATTATTTATTTATTTGACAGAGAAAAACACAGTGAGAGAGGGAACACAAGCAGGGGGAGTGAGAGAGGGAGAAGGAGGCTTCTCGCAGAACAGGAAGCCTGATGTAGGGCTCCATCCTGGGACTCCAGGATCATGACCTGAGCCAAAGGCAGATGTTTAACAACTGAGCCACCCAAGTGCCCCTTAAGTACTATTTAAAAAAAATCTCACCTGAAACAGAACCCATGTTTTGGAATGAAAATATAATCTTAAGGTTTTCAAATTAGCCAACTGTATTGGGTCAGCCCATAAGTTTCTATTAAATGGCAATTTCAGAATCATTTAAAATATAACTAATATTTGGAAGTAAAAATTGGTACTTACCAAGTGGAGCTTTGAGAAAACGCCGCTCGATGCCCTGCTCTATCTGAAAAAGTGCCATTGCCAGATAATGAACCACATTGCTCACTGATTGCGGGGTACTTGCGTTAGTTGAGACAGTACTTGGAGTTTCTGTTTTTATTCCCAAAAGTCTACAGTGAAAACATGGAAGAGTTTATGGTACTTAAAAACACCGTCAGGTAAATAAAACTTGAGTCCATTCCTCCAAATGCTTACTTACACCCGTATAAGAAATAGTTTCCTCAATCTCACAGGACATAATTAGCCAGTAGGGAAAGGAGACATATACATGAATCAAGAGCTAAACTAAACAGCAAGTCATTTAAGGAGGTCAGAAGGGCAAATATTTGGAGGGAAGGGGGCTGAGACAAGGCTTAGTGGCAAGGTTTTAGGTAGATGACCCAGTGACGAGCCTTAACAATAAGTATCCCAGGCAGCTTACCTTTCTTTTTCTCTTGCTTCAACTTTTACTGGCTAGGACACTGACCGCTGCCTCCTAAGTAGTTCCTTAGCCTCCAATCTTAATCCCTTTGCAATAAATCTCCATGCTGCAGCTAACATGATCTTTTAAATGTACAAACCTATTCGCTCAAAGCCTCAAAGCTCACAGTACTACATCTCCCTCCCAGTATCCTATCTTCCTTTCTTTCTAGATAGTAAACTCCTCTAGGGGAGTTACCCCAAAATAACTCTGAAAGTCAAAGTATCTATAGATATAAAGATACAGGTTCTGATTAATAATTCATATACTATTTAAGCCTACCACAATTTACTAAGTTATCCTACAGAAAAGAAAAATGGATAGTATAAAGTTACTTTAAAACCTTAGGTCAAAGATTCTTTTTTAAACTTGAGAAATTACCATTATCCTAACCAGCTGTCATTTGGCTGCACTAGCACAAAGTTGAGGAAAAGGTTCATTTCAGTGGTTACAAGTATTAAAAGTCCTCATGATAAGATTTTAAAACAATTTTTCAAAGAAAAAGAAACATTTACCAAAAAGAACCATACAACTGAAGTGGCAAGGAAAAGTGACAGGTTACTTTAGAAAAAATCCTTTTTGTACCTGTCTTTTACTATGACCTTCGCTTGCTCATCAATTTCCATTTCTTCTACATCTTCATTCACAGTCTTAATGATCCCATTTTCCTTGTTTTCTTCACTTAACAGCTCATACCTTCCACTCTCTAATGCTGATCTCCAGATGTGTCGATCTGTAACCTGCAACAAACCCCAAATTTACCAACCTGGAAAAATGGCATATGTTGTTCCTAAGTAGTATGAGATTCAGTGTACATATGAAAAATTCATGAATATTCTAGGACAGATTTGTGACTCAAAAAGGGATCTAAAAATAATGTTACTAAGTGGCCAAAATGAAATTCATATCAATTATAGATGGAAGCTCTAGGACCTTACTCTCGATACAGGGAAATCATAAACAATTCTAAGATTGGTCACCTGATAGTAGCAAAAAAGTGACAGATGATAGCAAAGGAATGAAGAGAAGACACATATCAAGCATGAATTACTTACAGATTTTAAAAAGGTAACAAAGAAACCAATAAACAAACCAGACTCAGCAGAGCAGGCAGGAGCTAGTCAAGGAAGAAGAAAATATCCTTACACATTTCAATATCTCGGATGAAAATACCATAAAACAAATATTTAAAAAATACTAAAAATTCATACTGAAAAGGTCAATTATGCTCTACAAATTCTGTTTAAGAAAGCAGATAGCCATACACTTTGTTTAAGAAAGATCTCTACCCATATATAAATATTTTGATACAGGGGAGCACACTTCATTTTCACAAAAAATATATCACTCCCAAGTATTTATTCAAAACACACATGCCTTGCCTACACCAAATAAATTAACAAACGTGACCAAAACTTTGGCAAATAGGTACACTAAAAATGGAACAGGTACAAACCTTGACTGCTCCTAATGTTCCTTGGTAGATTCTGTCTTCAATATCCAAGAGAAAATCTCTCAGCCTCAATTCCAGCTGTCTTTCTGCAGACATCTGAGCTGACTCATATGCAGTGGAAGATCTTCCCCGACTATATGCAGGTTTGCTATCAGTTTGAGGTTTGTCTGAAATAGTTATCAATACCTTTATTATGATTTTCTTACTAAAAAATATAATTTCCCCAGTGTGATGGCTATGCTTGTGAGATAACTGATGTAACAATACTTAGTAAATCCTCAAGTGCAAAAAATAGGGGGGGTGGAAACATTTGTGCATCAGCTATCTGATGAGGAACTTGTGTCAAGAATATCTGAAGAACTCATACAACTCAATAAAAAGACATTCCAATAAGAAGAAGGGGCAATGAATGGATATCAATAGACTTTTCTTTAAGGAAGAATGGTCCTTAAATGGCAATAAAACCATGAAAAGATGCTCAACGTTATTAATCTTTAGAGAAGTTCACATCAAAGCCACAAATAACCACTTCAAACCTCTAAAATGGCTAGAATCTAAAAGTCAGACAATAACAAGTGTTGCCAAGGACATGGAAAAAATTTAACCCTCATACACTACTGGCAGGAATACAGAATGGTGCAGCTGCTTTGGAAAACAGTATGGCCGTTCCTCAAATGATTGCACAGAATCACGTGATAACATGACCCAGTAATTTCACTCTTAGATATACACCAAGAGAAATGAAAACTTATGTTGAGACAAAAACCTGTACACAAATGTTTACAGCATTATTCGTAACTGCCAAAATATGGAAACAACAGAAACATCCACCAACTAACATGTGGTTAAATACAATGTTATATATCTATATAATGGAACATTATTTGGTTATAAAAAAGTATGAAGTACTGACATGTGCTAACTTGGATGAACCTTGAAAACATTATGCTAAGTGAAAGTCAGTCACAAAAGACCATGTATTATATGACCACATTCATATAGAAGGTTTGGACATGGAAATTTACAGAGACAGAAAACAAATTTGGGGTTTCTTTTTGAGGTGATAAAAATGTCCCAAAATTGTGTGATGGCTGCCCATTTGTGAATATAATGAAAACCACTGAATTGTACACTTCAAATGAGTGAATTGTATGGTGTACGAACTAAATGCAGTAAAGATGTTAAATGAAGAATTGTGATCTACAGTTCTTAATCCTGAAGAGAACTGAAGTAGTCATGACCACATGCCCCTAAATTTAAGAATTCTTTACTTACAGAATCTTGTTTAGTAATAATGAAAACTTATACCCCAAAACACCTTATTGCTTTCTCTTATCTGTTATCAATGAACCAGCCATCATATAGGTGTTGTTTCCTGATCTGCCCTTGCAGCCAATCTCCAAAGAAGTGATCACTAAGGGAACCTGTCCCTAGACCATTAACCAAAACTCTTAGTGACCGAACTCTCACTATCATGTTGAATGCCTAAAACTAAGGTTAACCTTAGTGCCTTGGGTACTGGGACTACTGATCAGGGAATGAGATCCGGAAGAGTAAGGATCTTTGTGTGTTGCCATTCTTCACAATCCAAATGGAACCCAGTGAAATCTAGAGAATGTTGTTCCTCTAACTGGTAAATATTCTCTAACTTGCAAACTGAAAGCACCGTCTAAATGAAAGAGAAGATGTTTTAAATATAGCTCTAGTAGTTTGACGAATGTTTAAACCCGAACCAGAGGTTATGGGGAGAGAGAAAGAAAAGAAATAGTTTCTAATAAAAATTTACCTGAAAAATGAAATTTCTCTTCAGAAAAATGTGCTAGCTGTGCACATATTCTGCTCTTCTCTTGCAACAAAGTTTCTTTTAAGGCACTTTCTCTATGTCCTCTAGAATTAAGAGCTTCGATGAGCTGGTCTAGCTGTTCACAAGAACTATAAAAGCACCACCGATTTGGCTTATGCACTGGTTTTGGCAGCGGCACAGAATCATCACATGGACCGTGGTTAATGTTGGAGGTAGATTCCGACATCAAAGACTCTCCAGTTTTAGTGGATACCTGAGGATCTTGAGACTGTACACTACTCTGAAATGATGAAGGTCTAGGCAACAGCATGTCTTCAGTGAGACCGGAATAATCCTCTTCAATAAATAATCCAGGAATAGAAGGGAAAATCCAGTATCGCCTGTACATGCGGTCTCGGCCCAACGGAAAGATATTGGTACATGCTATGGCACTCTGGATTTTTTCCAAGAGCTCTTTCTCTTTTCGTTGATGTTCCTGTTTTAAAGCTGCTTCCTCATCAGCAGTAAGAGGCTCTCTTGTTACACAGTTGACTTCTTCTTGTCTTGTAAATTCTTTAAATCCATTTTGTCCCCTTTTCCCTATAATTTAAACATTTGATCATCACCCATAATGTTTTAAATATTTTCCTCAGAAAAATATCCAAACATATCCAAAGTTACTATTATGGACCAAACTGAATGCCCCCAAAATTCATAGGTTGAAATCCTAAATAGTTGTGTGTGACATAGTTGGACAGGGCCCTTAAGGAGGTAATTAAAGTCACATGAGTTCAAAGAGTGGGATCATAACTCAGGGCTGGTGTCCTTTTAAGAAGAGAAAGAGACCAGAGTGCTCATTGTCTTCACTTGGGGGCACAGAGGAAAGGCTTTGTGAGGACACAGAGAGAAGATACTATATATAGCAAGCTGAGAGAGGCCTCACTAGAAACCAATCCTGCTGGTACCTTGATCTTGGACTTCCAGCCTCCAGAACTCCGAGAAAATTCATTTCTGTTGTTTAAGCCACCCAGTCTGTGGATTTTTATTGTGGCAGGCTGAGCAGACTAATATGCTATGCTGATAAGAAGCTGGTATACTTAAATAACTGCAATCTCCATACTGGAGAGTGAGGCAGAGTCTGTTATTCTGCAACACACTTTCAGTCCTTTCTCTGTGGCAGGAGTCAGCAACTTTTTTTTTTTTTTTTAAATATTTTATTTATTTATTTGACAGAGAGAAACACAGCCAGAGAGGGAACACAAGCAGGGGGAGTGAGAGAGGGAGAAGCAGGCTTCCCGCCGAGCAGGGAGCCCGATGCGGGGCTCGATCCCGGGTCTCTGGGATCATGACCTGAGCCGAAGGCAGTCGCTTAACCAACTGAGCCACCCAGGTGCCCCAGCAACTAACTTTTATAAAGGGCTAGCTAGTAAATAGTTTTAGGCTTTGTGGGCCATATGGTTTCTGTCACAGCTGCTCAACTGTGCCATTGTAGCATGAAAGGAGCTATACATGTAAATGAACAAGCATGGCTGGGTTTAATTAAAACCATGGTCACTGAAATCTGAATTTCATATAATTTTCATATTACAAAATATCATTCTTCCCCCCAACTATTTAAAAATGTAAAAACCAGTTTAGCTGGATTATATAAAAACAGGCAGGGCAGATTTGGCCAATGGGCTGTAGTTTACTAAGCACCGATTTAAGGTAACAGAACCCCTAATGCTTAGTTGGGTACCTAGAAAGAAAGACATTTCCCAGCAGGAAATGTTTCCCCAGGAAGGATAGCTATGGGAGAAAGTTCTGATCAAAGAGATGGTAGTAGAAGCGTTACATGTAACCTCTGGGTTGTACCCCTTTCTATCTTCCTTTTTTCAACTAGCCTGAATGAAGCCATGGGGATAAAGCATTTTGGAAAATGAGGATGGCAGCAAAACCCTAAGGATGGCAATATGAACAAGACATAAAGAGCCTGGATTCCTGGTGACCTGCCTGGCTTTTTATGGTGTGTTGAAGAATTAAACTTCTCCCATTTCAATCACTGTCAGATAGCTTAGATGGTTGGAGAGTTATTTTTTCTATTTCTTTTGCCTGAAAGGGTCTGTATAAGATTAGAATTATCTGTTGCTTTAAGATTTGGGAAAATCAGGGCACCTGGGTGGCTCAGTCCGTTAAGCGCCTGCCTTTGGCTCAGGTCATGATCCCAGGGTCCTGGGATTGAGTCCTACATCGGGCCCCTTGCTCCTCTCTCTGTCTGTGCCTCTCTCTCTCTCTCATGAATAAATTAGAAAAAATCTTTAAAATTTGGGAAAATTGGGGCACCTGGGTGGCTCAGAGGGTTAAGCCTCTGTCTTCAGCTCAGGTCATGATCTTAGGGTCCTGGGATCGAGCCCCACATCAGGCTCTCTGCTTGGTGGTGAGAGTGCTTCCCCTCTCTTTCTGCCTCTCTGCCTATTTGTGATCTCTCTCTCCGTCAAATAAAATAAAATAAAATAAAATCTTCAAAAAAAAAAAAAACAACCTAAAAAAAATTGGGAAATTCACCTTTAAAGTTGTCTAGGACTAAATTCCTTGTAGGAAAATTTATTTATTATTTATTTATTTTTTATTCAGAGAGAGAGAGAGAATGGGGGGTGGGCAGAAGGAGAGGGAGAGAAAGAACCTTAAGCAGGCTACATGCCCAATGTGGAGCTCGACACAGGGCTCAATCTCATGACCTGAGTCAAAACCAAGAGTTGGACACTTAGCCAACTGAACTACCCAGGCACTCCTGTAGAAAGATTTTTAACACTGATTCAAGATCTAATGGTTTAGGACCATTTGTATTTTAAATTTTCTCATGGATCCATTTCTGTAATGTGTATTTTTCTAGAATTTTGCTTATTTTTGCTTCCACTTTCAAAGTAATTGCTGTAAAACTGTATCTGCTATCCCCTTATCTTTAAATTTCTACTTTATCTGTAGTTATGTTGCTTCCCTTCTGAGTCTTAACCTTATCGTGAATCCCCTCCCAAATCAATTTTAAGAAAGATTTGTCTGGTTTGTATTTTTTTTTTTTCAAAGAACTTTTGGCTTTGCTGTTCTCTTCTATTACTTTCTATTTCTTTCTTTCTTTCTTCCTTCCTCCTTTTCTCCCTCCCTCCCTTCTTTCCTTTTCTTTCTTTAAAGATTTTACTTATTTGACAGAGAGAAACACAGCCAGAGAGGGAACACAAGCAGGGGGAGTGAGAGAGGGAGAAGCAGGCCTCCCATGGAGCAGAGTGCCTGAAGTGGGGCTTGATGTGGGGCTCCATCCTGGGACTCCAGAATCATGACCCAAGCTGAAGGCAGATGCTTATCAACTGAGCCACTCAGGCGCCCCTAATTTCTATTAATTTCTACTTGTATCTATTGTTTCCTTTTATCTGGAGGGATTATTCTGTTTTTTACCTCTAACTTCTTAAATGAATGCCTAGCTCAATTTGCCTTTCTTCTCTCCCAATATGTATTCAAACTAGAAATTTGGGAAGCCTGGGTGGCTCAGTTGTTAAGTGTCTGCCTTTGGCTCAGGTCATGATCCCGGAGTCCTGGGATAGAACCCCGCATCGGGCTCCCTGCTCGGCAGGAAGCCTGCTTCTGCTTCTCCCTTTCTCACTCCCCCTGCTTGTGTTTCCTCTCTCACTGTGTTTCTCTGTCAAATAAATAGATAAAATCTTTAAAAAAAAAAACAAACAAAAACCTAGAAATTTTCCTCTGAGAGACTACCCAAAAAGTGTTAATGTACAGTACTGATTAGCTTTCTTCAGTATAATTTTAAATATTTTCTAGTTTTTACTTATGGTTTCTACGTTGACCTATTACTTAGAAGTGTGTCTTAAAACTCTAATCAAATGAAGCCTTTTGGTTTGGATTTCTAAATCAATTGCATTATAATCAGAAAATGTAGACTCCATGATACAGATTTTCTGTCTATTTATAATAACTACTTAGCAAATAATGTAGGAAAAAAGGTATGAAACTATAGGCACAGTATAAAGTTAAAAATCTCCTTCAATAGTTGCCAAATGAAGATGGTTAAAGATCCAGAAGTAATCTGTATCAACAACTTCCAAAAAATATATTCCCTTTGATCTAGCAATTCATGCAGTTATTCTAAGGTAGTTGATTTTCATTCTCAGCGATATGGTACTAATTATAAGCATTACTGACCTTTGCATTTTTTTTAAAAAAAGATTTTATTTGTTTATTTGACAGAGAGAAACACAGCTAGAGAGGGAACACAAGCAGGGGGAGTGAGAGAGGGAGAAGCAGGCTTCCCACACAGCAGGGAGCCCAATGCGGGGCTAGAACCTGGAACTCTGGGATCATGGCCTGAGCTGAAGGCAGCTGCTTAATGAACTGAGCCACCCAGGCATCCCAACCTTTGCATTTCTAGCAACTAAATGCCACTTAATGAATGTTAATGAGTATACTGTAGAATAAAAATTTCTATTTGGCCTAACATAAAATAGTAAATAAAAAAACTTAACAAAACTTACTAACCAAAAGTTGAAGTTATGAGAAACTGACCTATTAAAATGATATGAATGTTGTCACTCTTCCTTCAAGTATAACTGACATGAGAATAAAGACTGAATGTAACTTCTAAAACCATTTTTTAACAAAATGGTCACCATTTAAAAAACTTACCACAGCTATGAGTTGGGCATTTAAAAAACAAACACACCTTGGAATCACAAATGAAGTAACCCAGTACATATTTGAGAACAGCTGAAGTATAAAGTGCCTTATTAATTAAAAACAAGCAACCATGCCCTTAAGAAATTTCTGTATTACCCCTTCTGCCTCTTTTATGTAATCCTGGGTCATCTTCATCTTCAGTGACTGTATCTTGATCAAGTTCCTTTTGTTCTATTTCTTTGCTCTCAGTGCTAGTATCAAAATCTTCCCTTTCTTCCTCCCTTAAGGGAAAAAAAAAAGATTAGGTTCATTAATGAATGTATAATTCCATTCATGAGATATTTATTGCCTACCTATGAAGTACTAGCCATTATGTTTAGGAAGTAATGGACAAAGTGACAGAGAGTTTATATCCCTCACAGAGAAAATAGGTAATAACACAGTTATAAAATTAAAATATATAACAACTATTAAAAATTGAGAGGTTCAAGTTGCTATGAAGGCATTTCAAGGAGAACCAAATCTAGCCTCAAGGATCGAGAAAACCTTGCTTGAAGAAGTGACATTAAGACTGTGAGACTAGGAGGATTGGGGACGGTTAAGCTGGCAGGTAAGAAGAAATCTCCATTTCTAGCAGATGGGTAACATGTGCAAAGACTCTGAGCTGAAGAGAAAAGGAAGGAGCTTATGGTTTTGAGAAAAATATAAAACAAAAAGAAGTAATCCAAGATATGGATGAGAAAAAGGCAGGGTTAGATCATACTGGGCTTTGTAGGGCATTATTCACAAAGTAATGGGAAAAAAACGTAGAATAGTTTAGAGAAGGGAAAAGACAGGTTTAGAAAGCTCTTTGGTTGCTATGTGGAAAGCAACCTCTCAAGATCTGGGAGAGAAAGTAGATGAGGGGAGACAAGAGGCCACTGTAACAGCCCAGTGGCTTGGCTGGGAGGTGCTGGCTGGCTCAGAGTAGAAAGTAGACAAATAGAGGAGGAGAGTAGGTGAATTTCAGATATAGTAAGTAGGTTGAATGAACACAAGATGGATGTTTTATCTAATCCATCATACTGTCCAAATTAAAACTAAAACTGTATGAATCTTGAAATAAGTTTCACCATTTATGTTCTTTATCCAAACAGAGGTTTGCAAAACTCAAAATGTGTTTAGGAGGGAGAGAGATAAAGTAAATGAGTGAGGCTAGTAGATGAGGATAAAAAAATATGAAATGGTAGAATCTATAAATGTGCTTATTTTTCTTTTTTTCAAAAAATTAAAAGATCACAAGGAAAAAATCTGTAATTATAGAAGGTAATGAACTGTACTTATTGTGGTAATTACTTCACAACAATGTATATATCAAATCATTATGTTACACACCTTAAACGATTAGTACAATATTAGAAGTCAATTATATTTCAATAGAACTGGAAAAGGTTTATAAAATGTAAAAAGAAAACATATCCTAAAATCACTATTTTAAAGTGTACAAATTCAGTGGTTTTTAGTATATTCACGAGGTTGTGTAGTCATTACCCCATCTAATTCCAGGACAGTCTCATTATCCCAAAAGAAAACCCCATAGCCATTAGTAGTCACTTTCCATTTCCTCTTCCCTACTACCCTAGTAACCACTCATCTACTTTTTGCTATGGATTTGACCATTCTGGACTTTTTTACATAAATGGAATCATTACAACACATGGCCTTTTGTGACTGGCTTCTTTTACTCAGCATAATGTTTTCAGTTTATCCACATTGTAGTATGTATGAAAATTCTATTCCTTTTTATTGCTGAACAACATTGTGCTGTGTGGATATATCAACCAAAGAAATATATCGTTTTGTTCATCCATTCATCAACTGATGGACATTTGGATTATTACCTTTTTTTTTTTTTTGGCTATTAAGAAAAATGATGCTATGAACTTTTGTATATACATTTTGGGGTAAATGTTTGCTCTTAATTCTCGTCAGTATATACCTAGAAGTGGAATTGTTGGGTCATACGGTAACAAAACGGTTCGAATGTCTGATAGACTGCCAAACTTATTCAAAGCAGCTGCACCATTTTACATCTCTACCCACAATGCATGAGTTCCCATTTTTCCACATTCTCACCAACATTTATTGTCTCTTAATTGGATTACAGCCATCCTATTGAATGTGAAGTAATATATCTCTGATTTTAGTGTGTCTTTCTCTAATGACTAGCGATGTGGAGTGTCTTTTCATGTGCTTCTTATGTATTTATTTTCTTTGGAGAGATGCCTATTGAAATCCTTTGCCCATTTTTTACTTGGGTTGTTCTTTTATTGTTGACTTATAGGAGTTCTTTATATATTCTGGATATTAAACCATTACTAGGTGTATGATTTGCAAATATTTTTCCCCATTCACCAGGCTTTTTACTTTCTTGACAGTGTTCTTTGAAGCACAAAAGTTTTTAATTTTTTTTTTTTAAAGATTTTATTTATTTATTTGACAGAGAGAAACACAGCTGAGAGAGGGAACACAAGCAGGGGGAGTGAGAGAGGGAGAAGCAGGCTTCCCGCCGAGCAGGGAGCCCGATGTTGGGCTTGATCCCAGGTCTCCAGGATCATGACCTGACCGAAGGCAGTCGCTTAACCAACTGAGCCATCCAGGCGCTCCAAAAGTTTTTAATTTTGAAGAAATCCAATTATCTATTTTTCTTTGATTGCTTGTGCTTAAGGTATCAGATTAACTTTCCCAAGCTATCCAAATTCCATTTCTTAAAGTATTGTTGATGGCCATATAAAATATAGCTGTTAAAATTTGTGACTGGGGTGCCTGGATGGCTCAGTTGTTGAGCCTCTGCCTTTGGCTCTGGTCATGATCCCAGAGTCCTGGGATCAGGCTCCCTGCTCTAGCTGTGTTTCTCTCCGTCAAATAAGTAAATAAAATCTTTTAAAAAAAAGTTTGTGACCCACGACCTTAACACTAATAGGTATTTTTAGATACAAGTATAACTGAAAGTCAATATACAAATTTCAGAATACTGAGATTTTTAAAACCTCCCTTTGCAAATTTCATAAAAAAAAACTATTTCTGCAAACTTTGAACAGGGTTTGCCATCTACAGTATGCAAAAATTCCCACTTGTCTTCATAGCCAATTTTCATCCCCAAAATTTTCAAATGCAACAGAGTACTTAAGTCACTAAATTACTTAAGGTGCTTCCACTTTCTTCCTATACCATCTATTAAAACCTCCAATTTTATCCCTATTCCTCAATAAAGTCAGTGGAGCTTTTAGAAACACACTGTACAACTGTGGCAGCAGCAGCAGTGGGGTGGGGAGATACCACTATTAATGCTAGAAACATATTACTGGTTAAAAATAGCCTATGAAAGGCTTTCTGAGCAATTATCATTTACAACATTAGTTTTATGAGAAAATGAATTCTACATTCCTTGAAAGTATTTTTTAACATAACACATGGATATTTGAGAACTGTATATATGTAAATTTCATAGGCCCACTGGTGTAATTATTATGTACCTATAAATACAAAAACTAGAAAACTAGTTTTTAAAACTTTTGAAAAGCATTTTAGAGTTTAAGCTGCTGGTTTTTATTCTTTATGTAAAGCTCAGTGACCATTTTGATTCAAACCATACCCAACAGATGTATCTGCAGCTGAATTTCTTTGCTCATCTTCCTTCAGTTTCTCTTGTTTCTCTTTCATTTTTTGTTCTTGTTCCTTCAGTTTTTCTTCCTTCCTTTTACGAATTCTGAAAGTTAACATAAAATATTATCGTCTACTTGATGGAAGACAAACTTTTAACTTTTGGCATATTTAATCATAAAACAATGGAAAGAGCTGTAAATGTCATCACAAATTATAGTGTAGTAATTCACTTATAGCCTCTTAGTTAAGCCATCAAACATCAGTGTGAGCCAATACTACATTATAGCCCAATGTGAAATATTGTTTTAGATGCAAAGAAATAAACAGCCTTCATTGGCACAATTAACTATAATTATCTCTTACCTAGCAGCTGCTTCTTCCCTCTCTTTCCGATGTTGTTCTGCTTTTAACTCCCGGAACTCCTGCTTTGCCTGTCGTAATATATCAACATAATCTTCAATGAAATCCCTAGTAGAAACTAGGGTCAGTAGTTTCCCACAGAGAGCATGAAGTATCTTCATTTTTTCTCCTGTCAAAAAATTGGGAAAGAATTTCTGTATCATTAATGACAAAATAGAATTGTTTGAAAAACCTTAATTTTGATTTGTGGCTCAAGGTGAAAAAGCTTAATAAAGAATAGGAAAATGTCTCAGGATCGAACATGCCAATGGCAGGTCTTCAGGAAAAAGCACCTCTGAATCCAAATTAACAGATATGTGACATACAAGGCATTTCAAATACAAATAACTACCAAACAGACCAGTTAAACAGACATGAAAAATTTTCTAATGACAAAGCATTTTTTTCAAGTTTTAATTTTTAGGCTCATGTAGGAAGTTTAAATAAAAATAATTACCATGTGAATAAAAAAATGGCAACGGACAAGTCGCTACTCTGAAAATACTGTGCAAACACTACTATAAATTACAAAAACTATGTGAATGTTAGGAATGAAGGTGCTCTATTTTTATTATATGTTCTCTTAAATAAGCATATTAAACTAA
Organism: Spilogale gracilis; assembly: GCA_004023965.1. Lineage (NCBI taxonomy): Eukaryota > Metazoa > Chordata > Mammalia > Carnivora > Mephitidae > Spilogale > Spilogale gracilis. Next base: position 22,422 of record PITA01001829.1, read on the forward strand.
GCTCTATACATTTGCGCATTGTAATTCTTTATCTTAAAAAGGAAGTGAAAAGTAACTTCATCTTAACTTTATATACCATTTATCATACCTCAGACACTATTCAAGCAAATGTTAGAATTTATGAGCTACAGCTTAAATTTCTGATATACTGATGAATAAAATCTCTGGCTACTTCTCACTTATCCTTCCAAATATAGTAGATTAATCACAAATTTTTAAAGTAAAAGAAAACCCAGATGAAAAGAAAAGAACATGAGAAACAGAGCTGATATGAATATCAAGAGTAGTCTCCACTTGGGTCACTATTTGTATTCCAACAATTTTTTTTTAAGGACGGTCCTCCTCCTCTTTTAAAACTGCTATCATCTAAAATTTCTCAGGAGGACCTACTTTTCTGGACTAAAGAGACAGAAGAGGGGAGGAAGTGGACAGATTTTAACGATTCCAACTTGTGAAGTTTACCTGGTGTCAAATCATACACTGACGTGCTCGCCAGTTTCTTCACGAGACTGGGATTGCTCAAACGCAGCTCCATGCATGCATCATCTGTCGCATCAAAGCCTCCTCGCTTTTGGTATCTGTACTTTGCATTTGCTGATGTTACATCAGCACCTGAAGCTAAGATGTGCAGTCTGAGGATTTCAGAAAGAGTGCAGCTATCAAGATCCAAGCTTTTCAAACTGCAGCCTATGGTTGTTAAAAAATGAAGTCGTCATTTAGAATATCAGTAATAAACCCTCAGCAATGTAAAATGTACCTTTATAAAATTAAAAATAAAAAGCCAAACAACAAAAAAATAAAACCCACACATACCCTGGTGCAACTGCGGCCACGCAGCTGCCAGAGATGCAACTGCAGACAGTGCAGATTTTGTGGGGTCTGCATCTTCATCCAAAGCCTCTGTTAAATCTTTAAGGAAATAAATACTTTATTCTAGTGCAAATCAAAACTGGAATCTTTGGGAATAAGGCCCTTCTAAAATGATGAAAGAAACAGCAAACAGCTTAACATTCAGGAACCTCAAAAACCAATGCTCAAAAAACAAGCATCATTCCCATGCTACCTAGCATCTACCTCAAACTAGAAATCCCGAGACATGTACTGCACGCTCGTATTTCCTCAGTCAACAGAGAAGACAATTTCCAAGTTACCAACAAGATGCACATACACATTCCCCCCAAAATGGTACAGTGCACTTCTAAAAACAAATCTCCTCGCTCAATGTAAATTTAGAAAAGTCTACTTTGAAAATCAGAATCTTTGAAGATCCCCAATCTTCTACAAATTTTTTAAGGCTGAATCATAACAAAGTATGGGTTATAATCACAAAACCAGCACAGAAAAAGAACTAAAACAACTTAAAGATAGCACTGCTGTCTCTTAACCACTGATTTATCCTCTTCATTTAAAGTTCCTGTTTTTACTTTGAAAACTCTCCAATCTAAGAAACAACAGGAAGATTTCCCTGCATTTTCTAAGTACATTGCTTTAACTCTGAAAGTCATGCCTGGCTTACAAACAAGACCACAGAGTAAATCCACTGGCACAGATTGTATTCAAAGCATTACATATGCAATTATTCCTAATTATAATACATAGATGGTAAAAAATCAAAGCATCAACTACGAAAAAACTTTAAGCTTACGAGAAAACTTCTTGTTATATATCATAGAATGGTGGGCATAACTTCAGACTGAGTTGGATGACACATATTCTAGCTTCACCACTCCCAGTCTCCTAGTTTCCTAGTTGTGCAGCCTTCAGACAAATCACTTAATTGGCTTCATTTTTCTTAAAGGAGTGAGTCTCAATCAGCAGTTTTTAAAAATTCTTCAACTACGTCTTGGGAATCCAATACAAAAAGAGATGAAAGTTCCCTTGTTCAGTGGGATCTGGAGATGAGAATCCTGCACAGTCATCTTTCCAACTCTCCTCAGTGGCACTAAGGAATCCCCTGTACAACTCACAGTTCTCCATGGGTTACAGCTGGAAAATGGCTGGGCCAAACTGGTTCTATAGTTCCTTAGCCTTCTATTATGTTTCCCTTCCGAAAGTTCACAAGCTGACAAAATGAACATTAGAGAACGGACCTACTGTCCTTTGCTAAAAGGAAAAAGGCAGCTCTGGGATCATATCTGATTACAATCATTGACAAGTTCATGGCGGTTAATGCATAAACACTACCACACAGGAGAAGTTATCTGACTGAGCACTGCGTATATGCAGAAGTTATTCCTACCAGGCCACGAATCCAGTCCAAATGACAGACATTACATTCCTTCTTACCAGGGAAAAATACTAGAGCTAAAACTTCTTCAATTTTCATTTTACATGGAAAGCCAAAGAAAATTAATAGGCATTCTAAAGTTAGCAAGTCTTAGTTACAGAGCTGTAAAAGTGGACTGGCCCTCTTCCTTTGCAGCAATCACCACATTCAACCTATTTTATGGGTAGTAACTTTTAACTTCCTAGGACAAAGATATAAAGGCCTTAGGAAATGGACAACCAACCAAACAAGTTTACTGTTAGTTAATTGTAAAATAGCATGTTAAAATATGTATTTTTTAAAAGATTTTATTTATCTATTTTTTTTGTCAGAAAAGGGAAAGGGAAGGAGAGAGAGTGTGAGCAGGGGGAGTGGCAGGCAGAGGAAGAGGGAAAAGCAGGCTCCCCACTGAGCGGGGAGCTGAATGTGGAGCTAGATCCCAGTATCCTGGGATCATGACCTGAGTCGAAGGCAGACACCTAACCAACTGAGCTACCCCCAAATATGTATTCTTTAGCTCAATTATCTACCAAATGGCAATCTTGGGAAACTGTTTTTACTCTGAGATTTGCTTAGAGACAGTCACTTGGGTACATTATACCAAGAGAATACAGTTGACCCTTGAACAACATGTGTTTGAACCGTGCAGGGCCACATATAAGCAGATCTTTCAAAAAATATTTTTTATGTATGTATGTATGTATGTATGTATGTATGTATGTATTTAAGAGAGAGAGAGAGAGAGAGAGATATTTAGATGGCAAGCAGGGGGAGGGGCAGAGGGAGAGAGAGAGAAGGAGAGGGAGAGAATCTCAGGCAGACTCCATGCTCAGTACAGAGCCTAATGTGGGGTTTGATTTCATGACCCTGAGGATCATGACCTGAACTAAAACCAAGACTTGAAGGATTAAATGACTGAGCCACCCAGGCTCCCCTATAAGTAGGTTCTCTCTTCCTCTCTCTCTCTTTTTAAATACAATACTGTAAATGTATTTTCTTTATAACATCTTCCTTTCTCCAACCTACTTTATTGTAATGATACAGCATACAATACATATATAAACTACGTGTTATTTGGCTGTTAATATCATCAGTAAGGCTGCCAGTCAACAGTAGGCTGCTAAGAGTTAAGTTCTGGGGCAGTCAAAAGTCATACATGGATTTTGGGCTAGGGGTGAGGAGGGTTGGCATTCCTAACCCCTGTATTCTTCAAGAGCTACCTGTACAGCTGAAGTGTGTGTTGTAATTATCTGAAGGTTACATTTATCATCATAGTAACCTAGAATCTACAACTCTAACACTACATAATGTTATTTTAGCAAATACACAAAACTATGCTATGTAAGGATACTCTTCTTGTATACTTTGAAGGGCTTTTAAGTTCATGATGTAAGACTCAATTTTTGAAATTTTTAATATGACAGTTAAAAACCTGTTGGTCAAAAATTCCAAGATTTGATATAAAAAAAGGGAGACCAAAGGCCAAAGAATTTAAATCTTCTTGAAGATGGATGATTTTATGGGCAATGCTAGGAAAACAAATATGCAAATTTTCAACATTTTTGCCATATTATGAGGTAATATAGCATAGCCAGTATGAGGTTCCCGAGCAGATGGCCTGAGTCTGTATCCCATCACTTTCTTATTAGTCATGTGTCTTTGGGCAAATTAATTAAGCTCCTTAAGTCTAAGTTTTTTTGTAAGTAAAGGCAGGAAATAATCATTAATAATCTACAATCTATTATACCTACCTATCGATACTATAGGGATGGTATGACCATTAAATGAAATAATGTATATATAATATCTTACACCACTTTTAGAAAGAACTGTGGGAAAGCTTGTTTGTTATGGAGATAAGAAAACAAAGGTAAAATAACCTGGGGAAATAGCCTAGGGTCCTTACTGTAACTGAAGTAACTATGTAAAATATAGTCAATAGAACAGGGAAGTGAAGAAGGGTGGAAAAATCCCAAAGCATATTTTTTCCCCTAACATCTAAATAAATATCTTCAAAAGGAACAGTAAAACCTTTATTTAATAACCAATACTCATTCAGAGGTAGGCCTTGCATTAGTATGTATAGATTAGTCCTTTATAGGATGAAAGCTATAAAAATTACACATCAAACCAATCATCAAAGGAAAATACAATGGCAATACAAATACCAAGAGTAGCATATATTTTTACACTAGCTGATTTTTCCAACATGATTTCCTTGTTACCCCACTTTTTGTCATCTGTACAAAATTACAAAATTTATCTGCTTCAAATCCTGAATTAAATACAGATTTATGTCTTATATTAAGGTCAGAACTTTGTCCACAACCCTGTGATGTTATTAGTCATTAAGATAATCTAATGGCTAAAAGAGTAAGTATTTGCCACATTTTCTGTTTTAGATAATCCATCTTTAGTGCTGGTACCTGTTATTTTAGAAAAATCTTTAGACTTTTATAAATGGTTTGACCTTCTATCTTTCCTTTAGTAGAGTCTCATTTTATGGACTAAGTCATCTGAGATGACAAAAAGGACAACACTGAATGACCTTGATAAGGGACCTATGGTGGTTAGCACTCAAGCTAGAGAATATATATTTTTTGAACTCAGGCTGTAAAATAAAAAGAAAACTAACATCAGATGCATACTTATCATTTTCCTGTTGCTTTAGGAACCAGGCATAAAAAATGAGCTCATATTATCTAAGGTGAGTAATATTATCTGAATGCAAGAATGTCCCATCTTTTTGTATTGAGACTGCTAATGAAATGTCTCCCAAAAGTTATTTGTTATTGTGAATTTTTATGCAATACACTGAAGTATTGTTTAATAAGGCTTCTGATCCTAGATCTCTTATGTGACAAAGTTCATGGAGAGTATAATTCAGGAAGCCAAATCAATCTCTTACACATACTTAACAATTCCTCTGATTAAGGTAAGCCCTAAACAAAATAGAGAACATACTGTTTTTTTTTTTGTTTGTTTGTTTGTTTTTTTTTAAGATTTTATTTATTTGACAGAGAAAAAACACAGCCAGAGAGGGAACACAAGCAGGGGGAGTGAGAGAGGGAGAAGCAGGCTTCCTGCCGAGCAAGGAGCCCGATGTGGGACTCGATCCCGGGTCTCCGGGATCATGACCTGAGCCGAAGGCAGTCGCCTAACCAACTGAGCCACCCAGGTGCCCCGAGAACATACTGTTTTAAAAATAAAAAAGGGTTCTCCAAGAATTATTCCTGTGTTAAAATGTACCACACACTGACTTTAGATATTTAAGTGCATAGAATTTAAACAGCAAAGTTTCTAGTTCAAATTGTTGGTGAAATAAAAAAAATTAAATTTAAGTTACTTGACTCTGATCTACAAACTATCACATCTCAAATGAAATCAGCAAGAGTATTTTCAATTTACGTATTGGTAACAATAATTAAAGTAGTTCCTTAGGTGGGGGCCAAAAAAAAAAAAAAAATCAGTGCCATTTAGCAGAATCTCTTGGAATTAGATACTGGTCAATAACATCTGTAACGCTCCTAAATCATAGGAGAAATCTAAAGGAATAAAAAGCAAGATAAACTGTGGGGGAAGGTAGATATTTTAAGGTCATCAGAAACAGGATGCCTTAAAACAGAGTTTTTATAAAACAACTAATAATGTACTGTTCACATATGATTCAAGAACTGGGAGACTTGAGCAACTGTATTTTGTAAGTGTAAAAAGCAAGGTTAATTTTAAGATAACCTTCAAAAATCAGTTTCAAAGCTACAAAGCTACTATCAATCAGAAATAATACTGAATCCTGACCTTTGGTGTCAGCATCTGTTATTTGCTCTTTGGCTACTTCCTCTTCTTCTTCAGCTATCGCCTGGAAGATGGCAGTCAGGAAGAAAAAAAGCAATTCACATAGTGGGCCTTCACTGTCATTTCCTACAAGAGCTTCCTCTAACACTTCTGTGAATAAAATGTTTAAAATGAATTTAAAGTTCTGTTCATGTACTGAAAAAACAACTCCATTGGAATAATAAACATTTAAATCAAACAACAGCATATGTAAATATTTTAAGTGTCCATTTATCATAGTAGAGTATTATCCAAGGCAAAATCAGAAAACAATTTATAATGATTACAATAAATACAATAAAATCATAAGCCAAAATCACTATATTCAAGAAAGTCAAGTTAGCCTCAGCAGATTCAATACCGTATTTCATTTTAAGTTTAAATTTCAGGTGCAAATTAAGTCACATATTAAAAATTACCATTTTATTCTAATCTGAATAACAACTCAAAGATTTGTTATTGTTGTCCCACTGTTCTCAAGAGCTATGTGGGACATTACTGTTTACGAAGTAGTGCCTAGGAGAGGCAATCATTAGGAACAGGTATAATCTTAATATTGTATCCAAGTTATAAATGTTATCCAATTTATCTTACCTAAACCAGCATTGTTTAGACCTTCTTGATCTGCAAGGCACATTCATGCCTCACCCAGCTCATAAAGAGAAACTGAGGGAATGTGAAGTGAAAGCCCTCCTGAAGAACACACCTTCATTAAAATAATAGTAGCATCATGATTCTGTCCGTGAGGGTCTTTATTTTGATTTTAAGGAAATTATTTTGCTATTTGACAATTAAAAATCCAAAATGAGATCCAAAGCCCTTCTCAATTAATGTAGTTCTTATAATATTTATACAAAGTAGTAGTACAGAGTCAATACAGAATAACAAATTAAAGGTAGGTAATAACTTGTCTCTAAATACAGCTGATGTCAATTCCTTCCTTCCCCGCACTTACATAAACCATGCCACCTTCAAGAAGAGGAATCTGTTCCTTCACTTGCTTAAATCCCAGCAGGCCTGACCAATGGACTATGTCAGAAATAAGCCTTGCCAGTTCCAAGCCTAGCCCTTTTTTTTTTTTTAATTTCTTTTTTAAAGATTTTATTTATTTATTTGACAGACAGAAATACAGCTAGAGCGGAAACACAAGCAGGGGGAGTGAGAGAGGGAGAAGCAGGCTTCATGCCAAGCAGGGAGCCCGATGTGGGACTCGATCCCGGGTCTCCGGGATCATGACCTGAGCTGAAGGCAATTGCTTAACCAACTGAGCCACCCAGGCGCCCCCAAGCCTAGACTTTAAGAGGGCTGGCAGTTTCTGTCCTCCTCTTCTTGGGGCCCTCAGCTGCCACACTGTAAGTAAAGGCTACCCTGATCAGTGGGATGTCACATGGAGGAGCACTGAGGCACCAGGTATGTGTGTGAGGAAGCCATCTTGAACATCCAGCCAGGTAAGTCTTCAGATAACTCCAGACCCCGGCCCACTTCCTGCTACCACATGACAGACTCCAAGAAAGGGCTGGACAGATAGGTCCAGTGACTTTACAGAACTCAGAGAGATATTAATTTTTTATTTTAAACCACTAATATTAGGGTGAACTAGTAACACAGCAAAAGCACTTGCCTAGGGTTACTCCCTCAGGAAACTCATCTTGAAGATCAAAAAGTTCCCCAAAAGCATTAAGAAACTCCAAAACCATCAGAGCATCACCAAAGATTTCAGGAGGTAGTCTAGTCTTCACTGGAGTTGGTTCTGGAAGTTCCTGAAAGATTAAATAATTTATTTAACTATTTGAACCAAGTACAGAAAACTGTAAAACTGTAAAATACACTCTTCGCTGAGTAAGATTTAAGGTAGACTGGTGGTTCTCAACCCTGGATGTTTATCACAATCACCTTTGGAACTTTTAAAATTATAGATGTCTTGTCCTTATTACAGCTTTAGTAATTATAGTCACTAGTGACTTCTTTCTTTTCCAAACTAAGAACAACTTTGGGCTGATGTATACTTCTAACTACCTTCTCCAGTTAAAAATGGACTTTTAACCTAGATTCTGAGATCAAGGCTTTATTAGCTCTGTCAAGATTATCCTCAATGCAGGATCTCCTTAGGATATGGAACAGAATTAATCCACCATCCACTGAACTTAAAAGTGGTTCCTTACAAATGGAGATGAATGACAATACTGGATTATCAACAATCATACAAATGACAAATTATGTCTGCAAAATGAGAATCATTTTCAAAGTCTGTTATAAAATACTAATAGTGCTGCTTGGGAACTCTAACTCTAGCATTTGCTTAGTTGGCTATTTCCTCTTAGTTAAATATGAAGCCACTATTAAAAAGAAAGAAAAATTTCATCAGCAGAGCTACACAGGGCATAGGTGTGAAACATCACACAACATACTTATACCTTAAGATCATCACATTCCATATCTTCTCTAGGTTTACTCCACTGTTTTAAGTATTCCATATATTTTCGCTTTTCTTCCCGTAATTTCTCTCTTTCCTAAAACAATAGGTTAATAAAATTTTTAATAATAATTTTATAAGGCAACATCAGCACCACCTGGGAACTTGTACGAATTAAAATTTTTGGGCCCTAACCCGGACCTACTGAACAAGGAACTTGGCCTGAGACCCAGCAGGTGATATTTTAATAAGTTCTTCTGGTGATTTTGATGCATGCTAAAGTGTTAGAATTACTGATCAAAACAATGCTGCCTAACACAACTCCTACAAAGATGGAAAAGGTCTCATACACAGTAGCCTGTGGATAAATATTAATGCAATCTGACCAGGGCCTATAGCGGCTCTCCCATTACAAATCAATTAAATCCTGACAGAGTAAGGTAAAAAATCATTAGAGTACCTAAAATAAAACCTCCCCCTATAGTCGTAGTATAGTTGTTATTTTCAAGATTCACTTAAGTCTAACAGCCTAGGGACAAAGGGACCGGTAAGTAAAAGCAGAATCAGAACACAGTTGGTAGATTTCTTTTTCTTTCAATCCAGGTCACTTCTTTTGCTTACTTGGTTTTTTGATACACTTACTTCTTGATTCTGGTATTTGACACTGGAAGATAAATAATGACCCTAAAAAGGTCTCCAATAAAATAGAAAGTGTAAAGAAAATATTTTAAATTTATTCTAGTTTATAATTATTTTCCAATAAATGTTCAGCATACATTAATATTATTCTCTTCTTTTGAAATTTAGGACCGCTGGAGGTAACAGATGGGCACTTATCAAATTTTCAATATAAAATGATAGTTACAGAATTTACTAATTCTGCTCTGGTAAGTCTTCCCATCCTTACCCCAAATAATTCTTGTAGAATGTAATAAGATGGGGACTCTCATTCACTGTTGCTAAGAGTGTAAATAAGCACATAGTTAGCAAACACATACCTATGTACGTGTACAGAAGTTTTAAAAAATGTCCCTAGCCTTTGACCTATTGTTCTACTTCCTACAAATTTATCCAGGACATAATCCAAAAACATTAAAGACTTTTATTCATAAATTTGAACAGGGTATCATTATTTATGAGCAAAGAGTTACAAAGCACTTTACTGGTATCTCTTTGATTAACTATTACACAGTCACCAAAATCCCACCTTGCTTAGTTTACTTAATAACATGAAGGAATATTTCAATAATGTTAAACAAAACAAAAAAATACAAAATTATAAATGCTGCATCTCTCTTTTTTTTAAGGCCCAGAATAAAGATTAGGAATAAACTGAGTATTAAAAAAATGCTATCTTTAAGGGCACCTGCGTGACAGTTGGTTAAGCATCTGACTCTTGGTTTTGGCTCAGGTTATGATCTCAGGGTGCCAGGAACGAGTCCTGCACTGGGTTCCACACTCAGTGGGGAGTCTCCTTGAGATTCTCTCTCTTACCCTCTCCCTCTGCCCTGCCTGTTAGTGCTGTCTCTCTCTCTCTCTCTCTCTCTCAAATAAATAAATAAAATCTTTAAAAAAAATGCTATCTCTAAAGTGGTTTTCTTGTCCTCTATATTTTCTGGAGTGTAAATGTATTAGATAACTCCAGCCCCAGCCCAATGGCCTATCTGAAATGGTTCAAGAAACTACAGGTGATTTAAATGAGCACAGAGTGTAACAGGATCAGCTAGGGCTACTTGTAAATATCGTGGAAAACCATTGACACTTATTGACTCTGGAGAAAACCAGCTACAGAATTCTCGAAGGAATATCTACCACTAAAGATAATAATAAAAGATTTGCTGAAAAACCTATTTTTACAGATACTTTATTCTTCAAAGAGAATAAGAACACTAATCATTCTTGTTATTTGTAGATTTTATTGTATTTTTCTAATTATATATTTTACAAGTCTTATGCATATCATCCTCCCTAAATCTGGAAGTCTAGATAATAAAGAAAATCAACTTTAGAATTGTACTTAAGAGGTTTTGGGGTATACAGGCATGTATGTGTGTGTACACACACACACACACACACACGTTGAACCTTAAATTATTCATTCAATTTTCCAAAGCAAAAGAGAGATGAACCAATAACTGTTCATCAATGCTCTACACACAACTAGAAATATGAATCAAAGTGGTAAAAGCATTTGAAAATAACCAGGAATTTAAATATGTAAAATCCACTACTTATTATATAGAGAGCATAGCTAAAACACTTAAATGAATACCTTTTCTCTTTCTATTTTAAGTCTCTCTTTTTCTTCTTTTTTCTTCAGTCTCTCTTCCTCAACAATTTTCTTCAATTCTTCTTTCTTCTTCTCTTTATCTTCCTTTTCTTTTTTCTTTGCTTCTAGGGCATCTGCTTTTTCTCTTTTTAATTTAGCCTTTTCAAAAGCTGTGGAGAAGGTCAAACTTAGAACTGTTCACAGACAGAAAACAACACATTTTTTAATGTAACAAAAGAATCCCCGAAATAATTTATGGTTAAATGTGATCAGTAGACACTCACAGGGTGGTAAATTGCTGGAGGGAGCCAGCAGGTGATTAAAGTGGGAAAGCAAGTTGGCTGGGTTGAAGACAAACTACTGCACTGGGACAATCATATACCTGACTTTCAAAGCCCTGCTACTCCAAGTGTGGTCCTAGGATCAGTAGCAAACTATCACCTTGTTAGAAATGCAGAATCCCTTCTTCCACCCAGACCTACTAATTTAGAATCTTCATGAGATTCCCAAATGATTCATATGTACAGTCAAATCTGGAAAGCGATGTTTTATAAAGCTGTGTGAATCAAACAAATGGCCCTAAACACTCTGTGAGCCCTAGAAACTCCAACTTGTGCTTAATCTAGCATTAGGTTGGTTTAACAGGGGATATGCTATATCTTGAAATATCATTTTAAGAGATGAAGACAGGTATTATTTATTATAAATATCTACAGATACCTAGGGGGAGAAAACGATTTATGCTTAAAAAAAAAAAAAAAGAAATATGCCACTTCAGACACACCCCCTACCAAACACAGAGAGATATTCTCTCTTTTTTTTTTCCCTAAAGATTTTATTTATTTGACAGAGAGAAACACAGCCAGAGAGGGAACACAAGCGGGGGGAGTGAGAGAGGGAGAAGCAGGCTTCCCGCTGAGCAGGGAGCCCGATGTGGGACTCGATCCTGGGTCTCCAGGATCATGACCTGAGCCGAAGGCAGTCGCTCAACCAACTGAGCCACCCAGGCACCCCGAGATATTCTTTCCTACGCAAAGAGTTTTTGGAGAGAATGTTAAACTCACCCAGTGACTTCATTTCTTCTTGTTTCAGAAGTTTGTCTCTTTCTCTAGTAGCTTTGTTCCTATAACCTGCAATAGTCTGTTTATTAGCAATGCTGTCCTCCTAAAAAAACAAACCAAGAAACTAAAGTTGTAGAAAACCACAACTTTTATAAACCGATGGTCTGCCTTGTTCTTACAGTAATAAAAATGTTAAACTGTCATCAAGTATATGCTCTTCATACTACAATAAGTTTTTATTTTAAGCATAATTGAATATGAGTCACTTCTATAACTCTACAAATTATTACAAAAACCTCCCAGGAAAAACGACCAGTGGTAGAAGAGCCTTAAAAATATGCATTAGAGAAACAAAAAAAATTTTTCCAAAGTACCTCATAAACAAAATAGTGTAGACATCAAATGTGAAAGAGGTGCACGTCAAAAGCATTCTTATGGTCAATGTTAAATAATGTCAGAAGATTTTGTTATTCTACTTCTTCAGAGAATAATGGTCTAGTAACCTGCTTAGTATATTTTTATTATCTTTTATCTTTTAAATGATCTTCACGTTTCAGTACCTTAATTTATGTCCTGTATTTCTCCTGCTTTACATTTCATAACTGCTTATATGCTTGCTTCCACTTTGGTATAAAATCCCTGTGGTATTAAAGCTGTGCCTAATTCACACCTGAAACTTCTATAAGCCAAAGGAATGTGTTCCTTCCCAAGGCTAGGCGCACAAGGGGAGCCAAAGGGAGCCAGACCCTGCTTTTGATTTTGAACAGTTTTATTAAGAGCTACAATGTAGTTTTCATCCATTCTCTACTTACCTGACTAATAGATACTCGTTTGGGAGGTCTCCCTCTTCTTCTGTTAGTAGGACTAAAGATAAATGTGGGTGGATCATCAGGGAAGAAATAAGAAAAATCTTGTTCTGCTATTTTATATGCTGAGAGAGATGACGCCTTGATAAAAAAAAAAAAGACATAGGGTACAGTAATAACACCATTAGGAAACTATATACAGATTCGCTCTACAATGTCTTATGATACTGTTAAAGACCAGGTCAAAAACATTAGAATTTCATGTGTTAATATACAGTAATACACATTTAAAAAAATTTTTCTCTTCCTTACAATTTTTCTACTTTTCTACTAGGATATTTATGTTTTTTCCAATTGATTTGAGCTCCTCATTGTATTCACTGAAAGTAATTTTCCTCTAGCACTTGCCCTTGAATTCTGTTCATGATGTTTTCTTGGGTTTTTTTGAAGATATATTTATTTATTACAGAAAGAAAATGTGAGGGGGCGAGCAGAGGGAGAGAATCTTCAAGTAGACTCACTACTCTGAGATCATGACCCCAGGTGAAATCAAGAGTCAGATGCTTAACCAGCTGAGCCACCCAGGTACCCCTGAACCTACATTAAGTTTATATTGTGAAATAAAATCTTATCCCTGGTATTTCTTTCTTCTTGTTTCTCCTAAGTACTTTAGCATGCATAACATTAAGAATTATTTCATTTCATTTCCTTCCCCCGCCCTTTGAGTTAGTTCTAACTTTGTTTTTCAAAGTTAACTAGGTGTCCCAGTTTTGTCACATAATCTATCTTGGTCTATAGAGACTTGAAACGGTACTTTTCACATAAACTCATCTTTTTTCCCCCCATTTCTTTTGATGCAACATTTATTTATTATGAAAGATACAAATCTTAAGCATAAAGTAGCTGACTGTTGACATATACATACATCTCTCTACCTATTCTACTGCTTTTTTACTTAATATCTCTCCCAATATAAGTTAAATATTTCTCAAAAAATTAGTCTTAGTTTTACCATTTTTATTTACTTTACAATGTGAGGTTTCTAAACTTGATTTTTTCCCCTCTTAATGATTTTAAATAAAATATAATCCATCTGCTTAGCATTGGTCTCTGTTCTTTTTATTATATGAATTGTTTTTCTATCTAATCCAATCTATCTTAGCATTGTGTTTTGAATTTATTTTTGTGAGCAAGGACCCCACTTAGAAAAATATAGTTGTTCCCTTCCCCTATAACATTTTCTTTTTCCAAGTCTTCCACCTATTCTTACCTGTCTTGGTTGATCTTTTTTACAAGGGGGAAAAAAGCACAGTACCTGAGCCATCTAGCAATTCTAGCAATTGCAAAAGTAGTATTTACTCTAACAAATAGAAAATTAGTAAAAACTGGCTCCCGATAAAAAGAGAATTATTTTCAACTAACTCTGAAATAACATTTCTGTAATGTTTCAACTTTATAAATACAACCAATTTCTCTTTTGTTTTCTTCCTTTCAATAAATAATTTTTTTTTTTAATAGAAGGTGACTCAATGTGAATTTTAT